>OY856409.1:1638647210-1638669710 GCA_963693085.1 Alisma plantago-aquatica
ATGCCCTTAATGCCCAACTTTGACTCTTAGTATTGATTTACAAAATTTTGACTCATGATATTGGATCTTGATATTGATGTGACTCCAATAGTCAACTTATGTGGATATTGAGATCACCCTTGATATATGGCTAGTAACTTTCATATTACCAAATCTACAGATGTTTGAAAAGATGACTATGTGGATTCACTCGATTTATGAGTTAGGGTGTAACTCGCATGTGGACTAGTCTTGGGCCCTCCAATGATTTTGAGTGTGAAATCACAATGGCTAAATAGTTTGTCTTGAACAGTTGAAATATGAAATCTATTTCATGGATATATGACCCCACCTAGGTCATGCAGAAGCTAGGACCCTAGAATGTTGGTATTGAAAGTCATATTGTACTCTTTACCCAAGATCTGTATTCATTATGTGACAAACTCATTTTTACATTTTTTATAATCCAATGTATGACTTTGAGATTTTGTATATGAAAAGGACCCTAATGTTTTCCATGAATCTTACAATCATTTATTAGATCTATGGTTAATCTTTGAGAATTTTTGGAGATCATTTGAACAACAAAAAAATTCATATGGGCCAAAAATAATAGTTTTCAATGATATTTAAATTAAACGGCTAAACAAATTTCCTTTTTCTGATGAAATTTGTTGGAAGAGTTGTTACAGTAATATCAAAGTGTGATATAAACTTCTTGACCCATCAAAGCCTGTTTGATGGTTAAAAAAACTATATAATAACTATAGTCAAACTAAATTTATTGGTTCAAGTCATTTACATTATTTACGTGAAATGGTAGAACTTTTATATCTCTAATTCTTTTGTCTGAATAATGTAAAGTTTTAATGGAAAACTTTTGATTACAATTTTGATTTTTGATAAATTTGGAAAAATTATGGATTAACTTTTTTGGAGATATTATTTATAAATAGTGTTTGAAATAATGTTTAGTGGATGATGTTATTTGGAATACATCTGAAAGTTTCATGAGAAAATGAAGACTTATTGAAGCGTTGTGTTATTTTATTTAAGGATAAGCGTGAATTTGATAGACAGAGATGTATTTTGGAATTTAATAGCGATCATATATAGACATTTTGATGTTTTCGTCAATCTAAATGATAATTACAATTTTTAACATATATTTTGTTAGGAGAATTATGTAGACCTCCAAATCTTTCCATTTTACTCTCTTTATTAAAGAGAGGGAGAGATATTTCACATAATATGGAATAACGGTCAATATTTCATAATGTTAGAAGTTATGGTTTTAAAGGTTACAATATATTTGAAACCAAAGAATTGAGATGCACAAAGTTATTTTAATGTCATCAATTTAATTTAGTTGTCAATTTGTGAGAGACATCATGTATAAAGATGGCATGTAATATTGATATACTAATTATACCAAATGAATTATGTTAGTAGATATAGACTTTGGTTGGGGGGATATATTTTGTTATATTAAAAACATTTTCATGTAAAGGATTAATTACATTGTGGAATATACGCATTCACTGAAAAGGTGGTTTGAATGGTCAAACCAAGTATTTATGATTTTTTTCTAATAGAACATGAAATCAAATTATAAAAGAAGTTTGACCACCACTTCTCTCTCCGAAGTGTATGTATATACACCCTATTGGCAATGTCCATGCACAGACATACCAACTCAAATTGCTTCCTTAACCCCTCTATTACAACATTTTGTCCTAAGATTATTTCCAAGACACACTGCTTGAGTGAGATGACCACTTCCTAACCCATTTTCCTTCAAATCATGGCAACCAAACATCCATGGTGCAACCACAGTAGCACATATAATCTCCATCTTCTTCATTGGTTATCCGCTCTCTTCAAGAACATGACCCTACTCCCTGAGTTCTCTTGGCATTTGTGAATTAAGATCTAATTTTTAAAGGTATGTCTACTCTAATTTCTAGAAAATAAATGTTGTAATGTAGCATATAGTTATGTACTTATGGATAAAAACACTTGGATACATATATGGTTGATCTACCTCATTCCGTATGATTAGCGTTTCAAAGTACACACACACACACACACAGATATATATATATATATATATATATATATATATATATATATATATATATATATATATATATATATATATATATATATATATATATATATATATATATATATATATATATATAGTGATTGTGATTTGATTCAGTTAATTGGACTTCCAATATAATCCCATCATTTCCTTGCTATTGTTTCATCTTGATCCTATCCCCTTTTGATTCTAGGGTTCTAGTAGAGACTTTTTGCATTTCCCTTAGGGTTAAGTGCCCCTTCGCCTTTCTCTTAGGATGAAGTGGCTCCTTGTTAGTCTTTTCACCCACTCTCGTTATGTGAGGTGATTGAATCTTGATACATACTATATTGTGTTTGTTTTGTTTATGGAAGCTTGTACTTGTAATAACTTGAAAGTTATTTTTTTGGTTAACATTTGTTTCTTAAGAATATGCCAATTGATTGTATTCTTTTGAATATACACATGTTATTTGATGTTTTTCATAATCGTACTCAATGGTTTTGCATTGAAATTGGCTCATAATTTTCAATTTACGAATAAATGAAGTCTTTACTCATGTCCCTTTATATGTTCCCTGTGTTAGAAGATTTGAAGATACACCAATAAATCTACAAACAACGGAGCATAATATGTAACCAAGTTATATCAATTTTTGTCATAGTTGGTTTTTCTCTCCTTTTAAGTTTCTATATTGCTTCCCACGTGGCTTTTACAAACTCTTATGGTTCATATTAATAAAAAGATATGTTACTTTCTTGTATGCATACCAGTATCTAAGATTAGTCGGGCCAAATAGGTATGGGCACTTCAATTCCTCTACCACTTTATAGAAAGTTGGATTCAAATTGGGGTAAAAATGGTTACATGACATTTGGTATCATAACCTAAATAATTCCATTTGCATTAATTGATCAACTTCTCCATTTCACTTGAATAAAGGAAATTCCAAAAAATCCTTAATGGAGATAGTGCAATGTCTATCGTCAAGGTTCTAGTTGGTAATCACCTCCTATCTGTCTCAGAACGGTGGATGAGGTTCCCTACTCTACATGGCCAAATTTGATCCCTTTGGGTTTTTTCAACCCTAGAGAGTCATCTCACCGCTCATCTTTTCGTGAAGGACTACTCCTAGACACCTAAAAGGAAGTAGTAGGATGACTTTTGAGCTTCCTGTCTCTTATAGAGCGTCTTTAATCAACATCTACTCTCCCTATTATTGGGTAGCATGGGACAACAACCAAAATATGAGATTTTTTTTGCAAAGTATGGAGTAATATCATGCCATGATCTGATCTTGAATTGAAATCCCTAGTTCATATATGAAAATACTCTTGAAATTGATGTACTTATGTGTAAAGATTATGCAGACTCAATATCATCAAATCAGATATAACTACTTCCTATAACTAAGGTGAATTGGTGATATGGTGAAACAAGGTGGAACTCATGTTTTAAACCTCATGGTGGATGAGGTATCCATTGATTGAAGCTATTTTTACCCTATATTCAATCAAAATTCAAACCATGGTTAAGAAAATATTTCTCTATTGATATGTATCATGCCCCATACCTTGATATGACTATGTCTTTGACCCCTAAATAATGATGTGCATACTTTTTACAATAGGCATCATCGTTTTTTACTATTATGCCTCTTTATAAGACTCAAATTTTGAATAGTATGAATGATATGAAGTCTTAACCAGACATGACTGTACTTAAATTCTTTAGTTCCCAATTTGATTTCTCAATTTTCCAAAAGAACCACATTCCTTAATCCATGAAAGGAAAGGAGCTATGTTATAATCCTCAATTTGCAATATCTTGAAAAATGTCTTCCCTATTATGACCTTGGTCTTTGATCTCATGACCTTATGAAGTACAATTTGATAATTGATACTCTTTGTATTTTTCTATGATGAGTATGAGTACTAATATGCTAGATTAGTGTCGTAGTTGACTTATGACTCCCCTAAGTTTAGCCCTAATTGTGTGCTTTGTCCTCACTCATGTGCAAGTCGGGGTCAACTCCCATAATTATCACCCTTCCTAGTACTACTTTGAGTTATGTTTGCTTAACCACATATTTTTACTTAGTGACTTGCTCCCTAAAAAAGAGGTTCACCTTGGTGATATGGGTGGTCCAATTATTTGTTTTAAGATCAATTAATTGAGGCCTCAAGTCATGGGACATTACAAGAACCTAGATTCACCACATATAGATTGTAACTTTAGTCAATGTAAAATGGAAGAGAGAACAACATAAGGGATGTGAATAATGGGGGGAAACTACATGGCTTCAAGCCAATGAATTTTGGGAAGGTGATTCTAGGTATCTTAAAGAGTATATCCAAAATACCAACATTCATAAAATTGTCCTACTAAATCGAAATCCTCTTGCTCCATCATCATGTTACATCTCCAAAAATAATCTAACAGAGACATAGAGTCTAAGTGATTGCATATTTAATTGCTTTGTTGGCAAAATTACATTTCAGCCCTATAACATACCACAGTGACCCCTCAGATCCACTATAATGGACCAAAAAATGGGTGAAAATACTAACATTATCCTCTTGAAGAAACATTATAGACAACCTCTAGAATGCATTGACTTGCCAATGACCCAAAGTCGTCACATTGAAGCCCACATGGAGATCCCCAGTGTTACAAGGTACATGGGGAATGGACCCAATAATATTAGTGATGTTGTTCTAAGTACACCATAGTAATGCATGTTCATTGAAATATGGTTAATAACTTTTGTTTACATGATTTTCCTCCTTAAATGATGTTTTCATTTTGTTTTCTTCTTTCTTCAAGTATTTTAAATATGGCATCATAATATTAATATCTTTTCTCTTTATGTTTATTCGTTGTTTCATGTTTGTTTTAGGTTCATATCTAGCATGGGAGAAAGAATAGAAAGTGAGAAGTTGTACAAGTTTACCTATTGTGATTATATCCTGATTAGCATACATGTTCATACACTTGTAAATCTTCTTTCAATATGTAACTGCAATTCATTTTATAATAAGTCATCTTATAATAATATACATGTTGAATGTTGTGAAATATTATGGTGTATGCTATGGTTGTATGTTCATGTATACACATATCACTTCCGCGTCGCTCTCTAATACAATTAGATAACATTTCTGAGTTTTTACTCTCAGGCCTTCTAAGTCTCGAGAAGGAAAAATCTGGGGACGTTACAACAGTGATGCAAGTGTCATGTGATGATGAGACAAGTTCTCACTTTATACATTTTATATCTTATGGAGTTGTATGCTACCCTTAATTTGTTAGAGTTTGTTTAGGGTTTATTCTATGTAACTTGATTGATGCATTAAAAGACACCCAATTGGAATATCTAATCATGTGAAACCCTAATCATGTAGTTTCCCTATACCATAGATCCATCTTTAGCATCAATATCTAGTTGGATGGTGAAACATGTAACTTCTACAAGAAACTCAGAGAGCATATTATTTAATATGTGCGGTGCAAGTTGAGATTTCTCCTTGTATCCTTAAATTGTTGTTATAGTGGTATGATGTCTTCATTTTGAAAGTCCATGTGTGAGCTTGTTCTCTAGCATTGTGCCATGTACCAAGGCAGGATAGTTGTTTTATAGGACCATAGTTCTGACTATGAGTTGTTGTCTACAACACTATAGCTTTGACTATAAGTTGTTGTTTTTGTAGTCAGACTGTTATGTCACTATGTTGTAGTCTCAAACTGACTGAGTATTATAGGTGGTGATCATGGAGTCTGACTCTTCCCTAGATCTTGTATGGTACTGATTTTGACTTAACAGTGGTCAATTGGATTCGACTGGTATGCCACAAATCCTCAGGGCATAATAATAAGGTTGTAAAATAGCCATGTAGTATATTTGCTTAGGGTCGAATGTGAATCACACTGAATGGCCTCATGTCTTATTTCTTATTCTGTTTAGTTTATAACAATTATACATGTTCTTCATATTCCTTCTAGAAGTATAAGATGTTCTACTAGTCAGTTCTAAATGCTTAAACTACTCAATTAGTTTTAAATGTTTTATTTACATACTCTATTATTTAACTATGCTTATAATATACATTGGCGAAGAGTAACATCCCTCGTTGGGACATTTGGTCTCACCCCAGGGTTTACACAAATTTTTTAGTTGGCCATGCATGAGGAGATAAAGGTCATGCGGTAGGTGGCGAGCAACAAAGAGAACAATAGCTATCAGAAGGTTGGACAAGCAATTATTGTTTGGTAGTAGAGTCCTATATGTTGTCCCTGTACTCTCAGGTCTTTGGGGAGTTTTAGTTGTTTTGTATATCGACATGTATATTTTGGCTTCATGCCATGAGTGTATAGAAATGGAATGTATATATCTAAACAAGTTGTAATATGTAAAAAGTGGTGGCTTGAGAGCCTTGAACATGAAATGTAATATCTTTTGGCATATATGAAATACATATGGCTTGAGTTTGGGGCTTGTTCATGATATGTAACAACTAAATCAACTTCATTACAAATGGTTTTAAATTACCCTATTTTGTGATAATATGATTGTTAGTGATGATTTCTGTGACAGAGTGAGTTTTTACATATATATTATTATTTAGTTTCTCTCTCTTACAATTTTAATTGTCCCAATTATGCCCTCAATCATCTCTCTCTCACTAAATTGATTAAATGGATTATCAATTTCACATAAGATTATCTATTATAGTACATAAAGTCAATAATACAAGTATTATGACATTTAGTCAATTGACATAGTCAATAATCAAATTTTGACTCCAATCTTGCACCATAGCTACATCATAGCATTATAAATCTATGCCTAAAAACTCATTAAAATTGGACATACCAATCATGAGTTATTCACAATTGAATTTTAAGTCTTTTAAGTGATCTATTAATACCTAAGACCTAAGTTTCCTTTTTTATTTGATTTTAATTTTGTCACGCGACCCATTTTCTTTGCCTTGACGCGACCCCCTCGCTGGGACTTGATCCTAGCCATTCGATCAGGTGGACTGTGATCCGCTCAGGATCCAAGGGTCCAGGACCCCGTCTCCTACCTTCCGCCTCCTTCGGCTTCGACCCCAGCAGAATGCCAACCTCAACAGCCACCTCACGCGCTCAACCCCCACAACAATCACGCGAAATTCTGGGAGGAGAGACTCCTCTCGTCGAGACAAAGTCAGTAACCCCTCGCTCGACGCCCCTCGTGCTCGGAATAGGGAAAACGACCTCCACCCTTTCTGCACCTCTCACTGGTGGCGGCGCACGAATTAGGGCTTAGTCCTCTACACCCCCTCGCGTCTATTTAAGACCCTCAAAAGCTTCCCCGACCTTCCTTTAACCTCTTTGCACTACCAATTTCTACCAAGACTTGCCCTCTTTCCCCAACCTCGAGCGAGCTCTGCCTCAGCTGTCTCGACTTCCCCCTCGCTCCAGAAGCTCCCTCCATCCAATTGAGCACATCAACACCATCTAGGGACCCCGGAGAGTCGAGGAGCGCCGTCAATGGATGTCGCGGAAGCCCTGAACCTCGGGTCGACAAGCTGCGTAACCAAGCTCTAAGAGCTTCACCTCCGGCGAGGTTGGAGCTTTCTAGGAACCGAAGGAGGATCGCGAGCACCTCAGCAGACCTCGGCGGAGCTTCGTGACCCCTCAATCCAGTCGGAGGGTAGGAAAAACCTTGGAATCCAATTTCCATTTACAGAGCCTCCTGCCATTGCCACCATAGCTGTAGTTAACCTCCTGCGAGCTTCTTGGGCTCGTTGAACTTAGGAAGACCCCGCGAACGCAACCCTAAAATGCTCACACACTCCGCATCCACCTAGATACCCCACTCCTTCACCATTCCTCACCTCAGTTAGCTGCTGCCATGGCGCGAGTCACAGATGAATCGAACCAACGAAAACCCCACTCTATCCAAGCGTGGTCACGCAAAGAACTCAACCTCAGGGGCATTTATGTCTTTCACCCCATCTTTGACCTGGTTGACTGAGGTTGGCTCACGGGTTAAGGAGAGGATCCGCGTAGCCGGATCCCTCTTCTGATCCGCGAGACCAACGACCCCTTTTTCTTTTTTTATTTTTCGTTTATCTCCTCAGAATTTTCCTGATTGGTCAGAATTGTGGAAACCCTAGAAAATGATAGGAATATCGAAACATATCGAACCTATATATCATTTTCATCAAGAAAATGCAATCTATTTAAATAAAATAATTTCAGGACCTAGATCTGATCCCTTCTCTGAAAATATGGCCTACATACCTAATGACCCTTTAATATTTATATATTATGAATAATGGTCATTACTGATTTCCAATCTGCCTTGGGAATAGATTAAACCCTAATTAGGGTTCTAAACACCATGTTATCCGAAATCATATCCAGGAAGGATAGTTGATCCAACAATGATGAAAAACCCTAATTTCGAGATTCCACTCTTCATAATGTATACCTTATACAATTTTATGTCATACAAATTAATTGCCTTGAATGCCTTTGATTAACCCTGACCTTAGAACCAACTCTGACCTCCTGAATCACATGTATCCTAAAAAAATGATATCCCAAATGACCTAAACCCTAATAAGAAACCCTAATGTGGAATAATGAGAATCCATGGTAACTTTAGGTTTTGTTTATATTTTAGGGTGATATACTATCTTTCTTATAACCTAGGACTTGTGGAATCCAGATATGAGAATTAGTGGTACATGGATATAATTATATGACTAGTTTTTGCTGGATGTTAAGTATATGTAATTGTTTGCATGAAATTGATATACATTGATGGATGTGGATATATGATTAATTGATGATTTTCCGCCTTGAACATGAAAGAACATAATTGAATATAAGTGAAATGTAGTTACTAGTGGTGCTCATTAATCTCCCTATTAGAAAGGGAAAGCATTAATGTTGACTAGCACCTCCCTAATGGTACAAGGTACGCAGGGAGATCCCTAATGGTACAAGGTACGCAGGGATAGGGCCCAATATTTATGTTTGTGCTAAGTTCACCATAGTAATGCATATTCATTCTAAATAAGGACAATAACTTGGGATTTCCTGATTTTCTGTCTCTAAATGATGTTTTCATTCTTTTCTCCAATTTTGAGTATTTTATATACTAGCATAGTATAGCTTTTAATTCCACGTACCGACTTTGTTGATGTTTTTGTTTCTCGTATTTTCTAGGTACAAGGAACAATTGATAATAGATGAAGCACTCTAAAGTACCTGAAGCCACTAAATAAATATCATGGAGGATATGAGATAGATTTCCACTTCTCATCATGTTCATTTCAGTTATCTAGTCTTTATTCTTCTAGAAAATGTAATAGGATACTATAGATCCTATGTAATAATCGCATTTCCTTTTCATAGTCTTATTCTTCTCCTTTTCTCAAGTATTAATATGTATGACTTTATCTGTTATTAATGAATGAATCGTTGTGTGGCTATTACTGATGATGTGGACACAACCTTGGCTTATCTCTGATTTTAGATGACTATCTTGATTTCCTATATTTTCCCTTTTGACATTCATAGATATGAGTGCATGCATATCTGTGCATGTCACTAAGGAACGTATATGGAAATTGGGGTCGTCACAGTTGGTATCAGAGCCATTGTTCACACATCATAGTCACATGACTTCCATTCACCCTATTATGAGTCTAGGGTAGTCCTTGAGTTAGGGATGTGAAGGGTTGAGGTGACTAGGATAGCATCTGCCTAAGGTCTAGCTAAAGTCTCTGAGCCACTTTGCTTGGCAATCACGAGGCTACCTATAAGGCAGTGTGAGTCTACCTGGCCAATATCCTAAATGTCCCTTACTTCTTGGTCATACCTTAAATTAGGATCCTTCTCATCTACAGAAATTCCCTCTCATCTTTTCTATAGGAATATTTTCCCTCTTATCTCAAATTTTTTTTTGAAAATTGTTCTTTCCTTCATCTTTATGATATAAGATTAGGAAAGAGTCTCTCTATTTAGAAAGTCTTAAGGACCGACCATTAAGGACTTTTAAGGTATCCTCCCTAAATTGTAACATCAAGAACGTTAATAAATGATATAAGAGAATAATGAAATGACATATTGATAATGATAAATATAATTGTTGAGTAATAAATCTAATATATCCCAATTAATTTCAGGATGCCTCCTAAGACTCGTAGCTCAGGGGAATCGTCCTCTAAGAAAAGAAAAGAGCCTGAAACCTCTGAAGTACCTGATCCCGATGTTGCGGCCAAGGAAAGGTGGGAGGAACAGAAGAAAATCCTTCTAGATTTTATGGAAACCCTCACCACAAAAGGAACCCCTGAACCTAGCTCATCTAGGAAGAAATAAGTAACGGTGATATATTTTATTAAACTAAACCTTGATTCCTTTTGGGGAGAGGATCAACCTGAGGTCATGGACAAGGTTGAAGCCTGGATTTTTTCCATAGAGAATGGTTTTCATAACCTAGAAGTACCCAATTTAGAAGAAGGTCAAGTTCGCCACCCATATGCTTAAAGGTGGGACAAAAATCTGGTGGGAGAACTATGGCGGGAATAGGGGTGAGGAAATAGACGACATGGAGTGGGAAGCCTTCAAAAACCTCTTCACGGATCATTTTATGCCCATAGCTGAGAGGAAGAGGAAGGAGAAGATGTACATGGAGTTAAGGCAGGGTAGTCTTTCAGTAGCTGATTACACCCGGAAGTTTAGGCTTCTGGAGCGTTATGCACCCATCAGGACTGAAGACCGTCTTACTGAACACTATGTTGACTGCCTTTCTGCCCACCTGAAGAACCCTAGTCATAGCCTCTCGTCCCAGAAGCATAGATGAGCCCTAGATATGGCCCTCAAGCAGGAGAGAGAGCAGGGCATGCAAAAACCCTCTAGCATGGGATACTTAGGGTTAACCACAACTGAAGAGGGCAAGTCTAGAAAGTTCCATCCTGGCCATAACAATAAGGGATCAGGGAAATGAGGAGGTTCAGGAAAGGGAGTACAGAAAAGCTACCAGAACCAGCCGAGGACAAATCATCCCAAGTGCAAGACTTGTGGACGTTTCCATGGTGGAGTATGCCGCCACACCAAGCTAGTCTGCTATAACTACAAGAAGGAGGGTCATTTCATCGCCAAGTGCCCCACTCCCTCCATCTTTGGCAATCCTGCAGGTGGTGCTTCTCAGCCTCAGGGACACCGCAATGGTAGGGTATTTGCAGTAAATGTAGAAGAGGCCAAGGCAAACCCAAACCATCTATGTGAAGGTAACCTAATTTCTTTATAATTCAATATATTTTTCAAGCCTGCAATTATTCATAATTTGATTACCTTATGTGGGCACTGTATTATTAAATGGTCATCCAGTTAAGGCTTTATTTGACTCTGGATCTACAAATACTTTTATTTATCGAACTCTGGCATCCATATTAGATATTCACATAAGGGATTTGGGATATATTCTGGACGTGTCTACTCCGAGTGGAAAAATACTCACAACTCTACAGAAAACCAATGAACTCTCTCTTAAATATGAAAATCATGATATGCCCTTTGAATTCATTCTCTTAAATATGGAAGACTTTGATGTTATACTTGGTATGGACTGGATATACACATACCATGCTCACATTGATTGTAGAAACAAGATGGTGGTCCTCTCTCAACCTCATTCTTATCCTGTGAAAATCCCTAGGGGAAGCAAATTTTGTAATAATATTGTAATATCCTCTCTTAAAGCTAAAAAGCTCATTTCTAAGGGATGTAAAGTCTTCCTCGCATTAGTCTCAGAGACCAATCCTAGTAGAGGGCCTGTAGAAAGTCTGGAGGTGGTACGTGACTTCCCTGACGTTTTTCCAGAGGAGCTTCCTGGGCTGCCTCCAAATAGAGACATTTGATTCTCCATAAATCTTCTTCCTAGAACCACTCCGATTTCTAGGGCACCATATAGGATGGCTCCTGCTGAGCTGATGGAGTTGAAGAAACAGTTGCAAGAACTTCTCGACAAAGGTTTCATTCGTCCTAGTGTTTCCCCCTGGGGAGCTCATGTTCTCTTTGTTAAAAAGAAAGATGGTTCTATGCGTATGTGTATTGACTACCGCATGTTGAACCAAGCTACTATTAAAAACAAGTATCCCCTTCCTCATATTGATGACCTCTTTGATCAACTTCGTAATGCTAAAGTTTTCTCAAAGATTGATCTCCATTCTGGATACCATCAACTTAAAATCAAGGATTCTGATATCTCTAAAACTTCTTTTCGAACTCGTTATGGGCATTATGAATTTCTGGTGATGCCATTCGGGTTGACCAACACACCAAGTGTATTTATGAATTTGATGAACAAAGTCTTCCAACCTTATCTTGATGAGTTCGTGGTCGTCTTCATTGATGATATCTTGATCTATTCTGATTCTATGGAAAAACACCGTGAACACTTGCGAGCAGTTCTTGACATTCTTCGAACCCAGAAGTTTTATGGCAAACTTTCAAAATGTGAATTCTAGATTGATAAGGTCATGTTTCTTGGACATGTCATTTCTGGAGGTAGTATACCTGTTGATCCTGCCAAAGTCTCTGTTGTACTTGATTGGCAACCTCCTCATAATCCTTCTGAAATTCGGAGTTTCCTGGGTCTGGCCGGATACTATCGTCATTTTATTCCAAATTTCTCCAAAGTTGCACTTCCTCTAACCAAACTTACTCGGAAGGACGAGCACTTCATCTGGTCATCCACTTGTGAGTCTAGTTTCCAGCAGTTAAAGCTGAAGTTGACGTCGGCTCCTGTTCTCGTTCTACCCTCTGGCAATGAAGGGTTTGTCATATTCACTGATGCTTCGAGGAATGAGTTAGGGTGTGTCCTGCAACAGAATGGTAAGGTAGTGGCCTTTGTGTCTAGACAGCTAAAACCCAATGAACTTAATTATCCCACCCATGATTTGGAATTAGCTGCAATCGTTCATGCCCTCAAAATCTGGAGGCACTACCTGTACGGGGCAACATTCGATATCTTCACCGATCACAAAATCCTGAAGTACATCCTGACTCAGAAGGACTTGAATCTGCATCAACGCCGATGGATCGAATACCTAAAGGACTACGATTTCACTATTTCCTATCATCCGGGTAAGGCAAATGTAGTCGCTGATGCCCTTAGCAGAAAAAGGGCAGTGTGTGCATCTCTTTCTGTCCCTGAATGGAGGAACATGGAGGTTCTAGTGGGCTGGAAACTGCAGTTTCTGTCTGATCATGTGCATGTTAATAACATTTCCATCACATCCAACTTGCATCTTGAACTTCTTGAGGCACAAAAGGCTAGTCCCAGTCTTGCAGAGCTTTTTTCTCTCCTGTTGAAGCCGCAAACACATCTGTCCGTGGGTCTTGATGGTAGTATCTATTACAAGAATCATATGTGGGTTCCTGAGTAGTCAACTATAAAGACATCAATCCTAAATGAGGCACATGGGTCCAAGTACACAGTTCATCCAGGCACGACAAAGATGTACAAAGACCTACAACGTCAGTTTTGGTGGAGAGTCATGAAGCGTGATATTGCCGATTTCGTGTCCAGGTGTTTGACATGCCAAAGGATCAAGGCCGAACATCAGAGACCAGGCGGTCTACTCCAACCCCTTGAAATTCCAGAATGGAAATGGGAACACATCACCATGGATTTCGTGGTGGGGTTACCCAGGACCAGGAAGGGATACGACGCTGCATGAGTCATAGTGGATCGTCTCACCAAGTCAGCTCATTTTCTTCCTGTGAAGACTACTGCAAATGTTTCTGAGTTGGCGGACCTCAACATACGGGAGATAGTACGTCTACATGGAGTCCCAACATCTATCATCTAAGACAGGGACCCAAAGTTCACATCAAAGCTATGGAAGTAGGTCCAAGAGGAATTGGGCACCAAGTTGAACTTCAGTACAGCCTACCATCTGCAAACAGACAGACAGTCAGAGTGTACAATACAGATTCTAGAGGATCTTCTGCGAGCTTGTGTTCTCGATTGGGAAGGCTCGTGGGACCATTACTTGCCTTTAGCTGAGTTTGCCTATAATAATAGCTATCAGGCAAGCATTGAGATGCCTCCCTATGAAGCTCTTTATGGCCGACCATGCAGATCACCTTTACACTGGGACGATGTTGGAGAACGTACCCTGATGAAGTCCGAGGAGATGCAGTTGTATACTGATAAGGTTGCTCTAATTCGGCAGAGGATGAAGTGGGCACAGGATAGACAGAAGTCGTATGCAGATGCTCACCGGAAGGAATGTCAGTTCAAGGAGGGCGATCATGTCTTTTTGAAGATCCGACCTATTCGAGCTTTAGCCAAGAATAAAGGAAAGCTCAGTCCTCGTTATGTTGGACCCTTCGAGATTCTAGAAAGGGTTGGTGAATGTGCCTATCGTCTTGCTTTGCCACCTCAGTATAGTGCCATGCATAATGTGTTTCATGTATCTAATCTGAAGCCCTATTTTAAGGACTCCAGTCATATCTTGAATCATGAGCCTCCCGAATTGAAGGATGATCTGTCATATGCTGAGTCCCCAGTCAGAATTCTTGACTTCAAATCAAAGGAGCTTCACAGTAATCGTCATATTGAAATGGTGAAAGTTCTTTGGAGCCACCATGATGAAACAGATGCCACCTGGGAGCTAAAGACTGAGGTTGAGAAGAAATATCCATATCTTTTCCAGGCTGCTTGAATTTTGGGGACAAAATTCTTAAAAAGGAGGGGAGAATGTGACAGTGAGTTTTTACATATATATATTATTATTTAGTTTCTCTCTCTTACAGTTTTAATTATCCCAATTATGCCCTCAATCATCTCTCTCTTACTAAACTGATTAAATGGATTATCAATTTCACTTAAGATTATACATTATAGTACATAAAGTCAATAATACAAGTATTATGACATTTAGTCAATTGACATAGGCAATAATCAAATTTTGACTCCAATCTTGCACCATAGCTACATCATAGCATTATAAATCTATGCCTAAAATCTCATTAAAATTGGACGTAACAATCATGAGTTATTCACAATTGAATTTTAAGTCTTCTAAGTGATCTATTAATACCTAAGGCCTAAGTTTCCTTTTCTATTTGATTTTAATTTTGTCACGTGACCCATTTTCTTTTCCTTGACGTGGCCCCCTCGCTGGGACTTGATCCTGTCCATCTGATCAGGTGGACCATGATCCGCTCAGGATCCAAGGGTCCATGACCCCGTCTCCTACCTTCTGCCTCCTTCAGATTCGACCCCAGCAGAACGCCAACCTCAACAGCCACCTCACGTGCTCAACCCCCACAACAATCGCGCGAGATTCTGGGAGGAGAGACTCCTCTCGTCAAGACAAAGTCAGCAACCCCTCGATCGACGCCCCTCGTGCTCGGAACAGGGAAAATGACCTCCACCCTTTCTGCACCTCTCACTGGTGGCGGCGCACGAATTAGGGCTTAGCCCTCTACACCCCCTCACGTCTATTTAAGACCCTCAAAAGCTTCCCGACCTTCCTTTAACCTCTTTGCACTACCAATTTCTACCAAGACTTACCCTCTTTCCCCAACCTCGAGCGAGCTCCGCCTCAGCTGTCTCGACTTCCCCCTCGCTCCAGAAGCTCCCTCCATCCAATTGAGCGCGGAAGCACCATCTAGGGACCCCGGCGAGTCGAGGAGCGCCGTCAGTGGATGTCGCGGAAGTCCTGAACCTCGGGTCGACAAGCTGTGTAACCAAGCTCTAAGAGCTTCACCTCCGGCGAGGTTGGAGCTTGCTAGGAACCGAAGGAGGATCGCGAGCACCTCAGCAGACCTCGGAGGAGCTTCGTGACCCCTGAATCCAGCTGGAGGGTAGGTAAAATCTTGGAACCCAATTTCTGTTTACAGAGCCTCCTGCCATCGCAACCATAGCTATAGTTAACCTCCGGCGAGCTTCTTGGGCTCGTTGAACTCAGGAAGACCCCGCGAACGCAACCCGCACATGCTCACACACTCTGCATCCACCTAGCTACCCCACTCCTTTGCCATTCCTCTCCTCAGTTAGCTACTTCCATGGGGCGAGTCACAGATGAAGTGAACCAATGAAAACCCCACTCTGTCCAAGCGTGGTCGCGCAAAGAACTCAACCTCAGGGGCATTTACGTCTTTCACCCCATCTTTGACCCGGTTGACCGAGGCTGGCTCGCAGGTTAAGGAGAGGATCTGTGTATCCGGATCCCTCTTCTGATCCGCGAGACCAGCGACCCCTTTTTCTTTTTTTATTTTTCGTTTATCTCCTGAGAATTTTCCTGATTGGTCAGAAATGTGGAAACCCTAGAAAATGATAGAAATATCGAAACATATCGAACCTATATATCATTTTCATCAGGAAAATGCAATCTATTTAAATAAAATAATTTCAGGACCTAGATCCAATCCCTTCTCTAAAAATATGGCCTACATACCCAATGACCCCTTAATATTTATATATTGTGAATAATGGTCATTACTGATTTCCAATCTGCCTTGGGAATAGATTAAACCCTAATTAGGGTTCTAAACACCTTGTTATCCGAAATCATATCCAAGAAGGATAGTTCATCCAACAATGATGAAAATCCCTAATTTCGAGATTCCACTCTTCATAATGTATACCTTATACAATTTTATGTCATACAAATTAATTTCCTTGAATGACTTTGATTAACCCTGGCGTTAGAACCAACTCTGACCTCCCAAATCACATGTATCTTAAAAAAAGGATATCCCAAATGACCTAAACCCTAATAAGAAACCCTAATGTGGAATAATGAGAATCCATGGTAACTTTAGGTTTTGTTTATATTTCAGGGTGATCTACTATCTTTCTTATAACCTAGGACTTGTGGAATACAGATCTGAGAATTAGAGGTACGTGGATATAATTATATGACTAGTTTTTGCTGGATGTTAAGTATATGTAATTGTTTTCATGAATTTGATATACATTGATGGATGTGGATATATGATTAATTGATGATTTGCCGCCTTTAACATGAAAGAACATAATTGAATATAAGTGAAATGTAGTTACTAGTGATGATAATTAATATCCCTATTAGAGAGGGAAAGCATTAATGTTGAGTAGCACCTCCCTAATGGTACAAGGTACGCAGGGAGATCCCTAATAGTACATGGTACACAAGGATAGGGCCCAATATTTATGTTTGTGCTAAGTCCACCATAGTAATGCATATTCATTCTAAATAAGGACAATAACTTGGGATTTCCTAATTTTCTGCCTCTGAATGATGTTGTCATTGTTTTCTCCAATTTTGAGTATTTTATATACCAGCATAGTATAGCTTTTAATTCCACGTACCGACTTTGTTGATGTTTTTGTTTCTCATATTTTCTAGGTACAAGGAACAATTGATAATAGATGAAGCACTCTAAAGTACCTAAAGCCACTAAATAAAGATCATGGAGGATATGAGATAGATTCCCACTTCTCATCATGTTCATTTCAGTTAGCTAGTCTTTATTCTTCTAGAAGATGTAATAGGATACTATAGATCCTATGTAATAATCACATTTCCTTTTCATAGACTTATTCTTCTCCTTTTCTCAAGTATTAATATGTATCACTTTATCTATTATCAATGAATGAATCGTTGTGTGGCTATTAATGATGATGTGGACACAACCTTGGCTTATCTCTGATTTTAGATGACTATCTTGATTTCCTATATTTTCCCTTTTGACATTCATAGATATGAGTGCACGCATATCTATGCATGTCACTAAGGAGCGTATATGGAAATTGGGGTCGTCACAATTTCACATTTTGTTTTGAGTAATCTCGTTTTGTGTGATGAAGGGCGTCACATTTGGGGTATCAGAGCTTTAGGTTTGTTGACTGTACATGGACATAGGACTAGGATTTTTGTATGTTCTACTGTCCTCCAGTATATCTTATGGTCACTTATGCTTACACAGAAGAAGAAGAATAGAAAAGATGTCTGGAAAACATGAGGAACATACTGTCAAGAGAAATGTTGTTGCACTAGGAGGTGGTGCCAGGAGGAAATAAAGGGTTGATGTTTTTCCAGAGATGCCACAAGTTGACCCAACAAACCTAGCCAACCTTGCATTTTAGTCCATGATTGGATAGTTCATGGCTACAATGAGCACAAGGTGGATAGGATGCCTGCAACCCAACCTAGGGTAATTATCCCCAATACTGAAAATCAAGGTTTTGGGAGGACTTTTGAGAGACTTTGATGAGTAGGAGCATTGTAGTATGTTGGCACATCTGATCTAGCTGATGTAGATATGTGGCTGATTGAGCTGGAAAAATCCTTTAAGATCCTCAACATCCCCAAAGAAGATAAGGTGAAGCACGATGTATACCTATTTAAGGGGAGTGTTGGCCATGGGTGGGCCATTGAGGAGGAGAAAAGGCAAGATGTTGTGATTACTTGGGAAGAATTCCAACGAGAGTTTGTGAGTTGGTAATTTCTAAAGACTTATTTGGATGAGAAGATTGTACAGTCTGAGAAGATTCGTCAGGGATATATGTCATTCAGTGAGTATAAAGCTAAGTTTGTACAACTTCTGAGGTTCTATCCACACATGGTAGTAACAGACAAGGAAAGGATCTTCCTCTTTGACAAGTGTTTGAGTACTCTAATATGACAACACCGATGTCGACTTTAGAGAATAGAGAGAGAATTCCCACTTTTGTGGAATCTGTTAGGAGGGAGGAGAGGTCATTTCCAGAGAAGCGTGAGACAAAGGCTAAGAAGAGGTTTTCACAGTACCAATGACAATCTTTTGGAGGCTTTAAGAAGCCCGGATTCTCAACATCTCAGCCTAAAAAAAGATCAGTAGTTGAATCATAGTGGACAACATGAAGAGGCAGAGGCCATAGCTTTCCACTTGTGGGAGATCATAGTGCAACATCAGTGTCAGTAACGGGGCCATCTAGGCCATGGTACGAGAGTAAAACTTGTTTCAAGTGTGGATAGGTTGGGCATACTAAGTGGTTTTGTCCTATAAAGGAAGAAGAGGTGACTCAATAGTCAAGGCAAAGTCAAAAAAGGTCGTAGCAATGAAAAAAGTACAATGGCAATGGTAGAGGATGTAGACAAGCGCCACATGCTGGTATCTCAAGGCGAGCTGGTAGAGGAAGGAGGAGACAACATGCAATGGCTCAATTTTATGTGATGAGTCAGCTAGAAGGAGTTGTTAACCCTCGAGTCATGACATATCAGATAGAGTTATTTCATTCTAATTGTCTTCTTCCTAGTTTATATCTATTTTGACTGGCCTAGGTGCGATGCATTCTTTTATCACTAGAGAAGTGATTGCTAGCTGTTCCTTGCCTGTTAATCATAGACATGATAGTCTTCATCTAGAAACCCCTCTAATTGGTTCCTTTGAGCTATTGGAGGTGTGTCCATCCTATGTTCTTTCCTTTTTAGGACACAACATTCATGTGGATGTCTTACTGCATGATATGTATGGATATGATGTGATCCTTGGAATGGATACCTTGGAAAAGTATCATGTAATCTTTGACTGTTGTAAGGACTCGATCTTTATGATCAAATATTTACAAAATAATATCAAAATTATAAATACTCTTTATTACAATCATGCTTGTACATCAGAGTCCTAGAAGATTTAAACATAATATTACAAGATTTAAAATAACAATTGGTTCCTATCTAATCTTAAACAGAGGACAGCTCCTGCACGTCTCTTCTATTTCTTCTTTGTATCACCTGACCATGAGTTCCTGGATGAACAAAACCACACATGCATCCCATTGAAGGAAAAAAAATAAGGTCACTAGGCTGGTACTAAATCCAATTATTGATCTATTAAAAAGTAGGTACAAAATATGATTAAGGTATGAAATCAATTTTTGGAGGAACTATTTGGTGGACTTAGTTCAACAAAACAAGAATAACAAGTATTGATGTTTCACTATTCAATATTCAAAATAGAAATTCCACAAGGCAAACAATTATGCAAAATAATCCAAGTTCAAGGTATCAAAATATCAAGAATATTTCCAATAATCAACTTTCAATATAAAGATTAAACAATATCATATCATTTCTTTCAATGACTACAATACCATGTGTTCAATCATCTATGAGAGAATGACACGGTAGTCTGCTATTTCAACCAGTATAATGGGGGACCACTAATCCATTACAACTTCTGCACAGGGTGGTAGGGTGTACCCAACCTCTAGGAGCCAAAGATCTAAAGGGCCAAAGCCCAAAGGGACCAAAGTCCAGGGAGTCAAGACTCCAATATCAATTTCAAGGCTATCATAATATTTATCAATGACAATAGTAAATTTGGTGTGGTGAACTTTCAACATAAGGGAATGAATTATAAAAAGGTATGTGAGTCACCACTAAGCAATAGTTATATAACTCAATAATTAAATAGAGAATCTAGTCCCTGTTCTTAAGTAAGAGTCCAACATTTATCACGCTCAAGATTCATAGGGCTTCAAAGTTTCAAGATCTAGAAGGAAAAACATTTTGAGTCACGATATGGTTCTTGGTTTGGAATCACTCATTAGATATTATTGTGATTGTCAGTTGGTTGTATTTTCCCCCTTTGTTTATAACATTATTACCCCATGGTTGTTATTAAGTTCCAATACATCAGTATTATGAAGTAACAAAATATAGGATACCATATAATTCCATATCAAACCCTAATAATAAGGTAACTAATGATTTCATATATAACTAAGAGAACGTTGATATATCCATATGTTAATGATCAGATTTCAATATGCATAATGACATAATTATACATACACAAATATTTGTATGTTTAGTTATCTTGTATAGTCTAATAATTAAGTATCATCACCTGTTTCATTTTGCAATAGGACATTATGTAAGATCAATTAGTTCTCCTTTTTGCCTCTCTATGTTTCCATTAAGATATGTTGATCTAAGTTAAAAGGGATTCAAAAGTCAATCTTATATCTGTTTACTCAAGCATGTGCATATTTTAGGGTTTTACTAATAATAGTGGTAGATTAATCATGATAACTAACTTTTAGTCCCATGTTCGACATATATGTGCAAAATAATGTGACTAACATTTTATATAAAGGTTTAACTAGACTAGGTGATAACTGAAATCATATGATGAGATTATTACTAAATCTTTAGTCTACTTATACCTTTACTAATGGGTTCCTTATAATTATAATTTATAGACTACATATTCACCAATGAGCCGATATGTAATTATGTACATGAATTCATATGATATAACTAACATGTTGAATCTATCTATGCATGCATTAATGTGTTTAAACTATGTCAATATGATTGCTTGAATATCAAAATATACACCACTGACTTATGTGTGATTCTCCATCTATATCTTTGATAGCTGATTTTAATCTGATTATGATGTGGTTTCTAGATGAAGGAAAAAAATAAGGAAACACCCAGGGTTCAAGTGTGTCAAGGTACCTGACAGCAGCAGGGGTGTTAGCCATGGAACTTCTTCTTAGAGTTGAGGGTATAGTCTACTAGCATCGAGGGGCCATGGCCAGCTATAGAGACCATGCGATGGTGTTGCAGGTCAGTGGCCATCCACATGTTTCTAGTGGCTACAGATGCCTCTCATCGTGGTGGTGGCAATGATCTGTAGTGGTGTACTTACAAGGCAGAGTTTTTTCTATTGGTTTCTCTTGATGTTGTTGAACTATGGTGTTGGCGACATAGAGGAGTCGTGGCGGCTGGAGAGACCAAACCCATGCCACATGTATAGTAGATCGGAGGAGAGGATGTATCCTTGTAGCTGGAGTATATGATGGCGGTGGTCGGATCTTATGGGGAACCTTGGTTCTTGCGGGTGACGTGCGGTCGTTGTGTCACCAATTTGTGGTGGCCAGGGTCCTTACTGGTTGATCAGTTGGTTTAGGGCTATCACGACCAGGCAGATTGGGTGAGGGTGAATGACGGCAGAGTCAGAACTATTGGGTCGGGGGCTGAGTCTGGTGAGGTTGGTGAGAAGGGCAACGACTAGTTGTTTGTAGGTCTGTAATGGTGTTGAGAAAGTCGATCGACGATTGGGATATCAAGTCCAGGCAGGCGATAGTTTCCATGGATGGCCTGCGTTGTGCAAGTTGTAGGTTGGTGGAGATGCTGGCGAGGAAAGACGATTGTTTGCATATGTGTTCAGTAGGTGGTGCTTCTTCTTGCAGTTGAAGGTGGTCGTTGTGAGAACTGACAAAGCAGAAAGATGAAGTTCATGCTTAGCACACATAAATGAGATGTGCGTCATGTATATTTAGGCCAAAAAACCTAAATGGCACATTTCCCATTTTTTATTCCCTAAATGACACGTTCTTGAACTTATTACCCAAAATGGCACATTTGCAGGCCAATGTG
>OY856409.1:1638672210-1638924710 GCA_963693085.1 Alisma plantago-aquatica
GCTGTGATCTTTGCGAGGGTGCTCTCTTCTTCTGTCTCGGGTCTGGGTGTTTGCTGGGCTCTAATGTATATCCTTCTGTAGCTCCTTTTTCCATTTCTATTCTAGTATTTTGTGTTTGCTGCCCGGCTGGGCTTTGTTCTTTCTTACCTAGGGATAGCCCTCTGTAGCTTGCTATCCCTTGCTTGTATATATACTCTCACTGTATCTTGTTTTTTTTGGTGTGGTGTTTGGGGACCCACCAGCTTTTACATGAGGAATAAAGAGGGTACCACACTTGCTTGAGCAAAAATATATATATATACATATACATATATATATATTATGTATATATATGTATATGTACATATATATATGTTCATATATATATATATATATATATATATATATATATATATATATATATGTACATATATATATATATGTACATATATATATATTATGTGTATATATATATATATATATATATATATATATATGATGTATATATATGTATATTTTTTATATTATGTATCATACCTTTAATATATATATATATATATATATATATATATATATATATATATATATATTATTTTGCTATATTAGTATGTTCTTATATTTATTGCTATATTAGTTTTTTTCTTCTAAGTTTACAAATAAATACATGTGTATATTTTCTTTATTTTTATAATTTTAAACTTTATTATATAATTTTAGTATTATATCTATTAATTTTGAATATTTTTATCTACATTTATAAATATTATGTTTTGATAAATACAATATTCTGTTATTATTTTATTATCTTCAGATATTATTTTAAATATATGGCTAATTGTATATAAGTTAATTTAGATTATATTAATTTAGCAATTTAACATATATATGTATATATAATATACATGGCATACATGGTATCATAATTAAAAAAAATAAAAAAAAAATAAAAAAAGCAATATGTCCGGCTTCGGGATGCATTGCCCTCCTGTGGGGGCAATGAGTCCCCGGTTGGGACACATTGCTCTCTCGGGAGAGTAATGTGTCCCAACTGGGGACGCATTGCCTCCCGAAAGAGCAATGTGTCCCGGCAGGGGACACATTAGTCTGCAAATGTGTCATTTTAGATAATAAGTTCAAGAACGTGCCATTTAGGGAATAAAAAATGAAAAATGTGTCATTTAGGTTTTTTGGCCGTATATTTATACATGGTCTTTACAGTGGTGGATACAAAATTTCTCGCGCTAGCAGCGGAGGCTGTTTACAGAATTAGTTGAGATCCTAATATCAAGTTTGACTCATACTATACATGTACACATCTCACGTAATGGATGGAGCACCATCATGGCGTGGTGCCGATCGTTGTGATTGCTGGACTTGGTCTAACAGTCATTGGGATGCTTGTAGGGTTGGCGACAACTGTGACCAGATGCCATTGTTTCTTGCTGGCGAGGAGAGGGTCGACGATGTCGATTGGTTTCAAACAAATAATCCACTGGAGTCTGGGTATTCAGACGGAGGTGGGTGCTTTGGTGGGCAGGGAGATGATCGGAGGTGGTGGCGATCAGGTTGAACCAGATGGTAACTGGCGGTGGGGTCTATTGCAGTTCAGATACACGAGTAGGTTTGTGCCCTATAATGGGAACGCTGTCGTTTCCTAGCGAGGAGGTGTGATGGTGGCCAGTAATGGCCAAACTACCATTTCTTCGGTTGCAGTGCAAAGATTCGGCTGGGTTTTATTCTGGCCGGTTGGGGAATCTAGGGCAGAGGCGGTGCGGAGGAGCCCAGCATGTAGCATTAGTGTTGTTGTTTGTGAGGAGATCAGAGTTTGTAGACGATCAAGGATTCCATGGTGAGGAGATGCAGTTGTAGGTGACAATCGGTGATACAGGACTGTCAGCGTTGTCCGACGTCCAAACTAAAGGGCACAAGGAGAGAGAGGGGTAGAGGCGGCTAGGGTTCTGGTGAGTCGAGAAGCCCATGGAGGGGAGATATAGGGAGGAGGGGAAAGAAGGAAAACATGGAGGAGATGAGAACGGCTGGCACTGACGGCGGCCGTTTCACTCACGAGGGATCTGGGGTTTCTGTATAAACGAACATCAGCGCGGCTTCACAAGCTAGGAAAAACGGGTTCCCTTAATTGGCTTATTATTAATAAATGCATTAGTCCATTTATGTATAATTTAACTCCTATACTATAAAGCCTCGTTACCACTCTTTTAATTACTAATACCTCTATAGATCCACTCCAATGCATGTATATTCATATACCTAAATTCGATAGAACTTTTACACATTTACTAGAATTGACTCCAAGCCATTATGTACAAGAGAGAGGGCATTTTCTGAACGTGGGGTTTAATGTTGATACATCATTGAATCAGTTGTATTAATTGGCATCCCTTTCAAAAAGCTAAATAGAGGGATCCATTTGTAAATATTTTCATGTGAGGAATATAAAGTGAATCAAAGACAAGAATTTGAAAAAATGACTAATTTGTATCAAGGACAATAGATTTCATTATAACTAACTGAATAAGTCTTGATATAAAGGAGTAAATTCAGATTAAGAAAATTTTGAATCATAGCTCAATATAGATTTCATACCAAAATTTTGTATGTTATAACTGTAGTGCCAAGGTGGCAACGTTTGTTGATGGTGGTGTTTGGTGGGTCTTCCAAGGAGATAGGAAGATTCTTCCGACATGTCTAGTTTTAGCTATGACAGTAGAGAAGTGGATGAGAAAGGGTTGTGATGCATTTTTAGCACATGTGGTGGATACCAAGGCATATAGTCCTAGTATACAAGAAATTCCAGTTGTATGTGAGTTTGAAGATTTTTTTCCTGATGAGTTCCCAGGTGTAACCCCTCCCAGAGAAATTGACTTTGAGATCAATCTAGCCCCCGATACCCAACCTATAGCACATACACCGTATAGGATGGCACCAGCTGAGATGTAGGATATGAAGCAACAGATGCAAGAACTTCTTGAGAAGGATTTTATCATACCAAGCACATCTCCTTGAGGTGCTCCCCTTCTATTTGTAAAGAAGAAGGATGGATCGATGAGGTTATGCATTGACTACCAACAGTTGAATAAGATGACTACTAAGAACAAATATATGTTGCCATGTATAGATGATTTGTTTGATTAGCTACAAGGTTCCACAGTCTTCTCCAAGATAGACTTGAGATCGGGTTATCACCAGTTGCAGATTAAGGGAGATGACATACCAAAGTTAGCTTTTAGGAGAAGGTATAGTCATTATGAGTTTGTGGTTATTATGATAAAGTGCATTTTTGCATAAGTAAGATTTTTTTACTCTCTTGCCCTCATTATGTTCACTCATGAACAAAATTTAATTTTCCTAGTCTACTTGATCAATATTGATACTAAAATTTGAAATTTAATGACCAATGTGGTTTTTATACACATTATGACGCCCCAAATTAGCTTAAGTTGTCACTTTATCCAAAGAAGTACATTTGCCCATATACATTTGTCATTTGTTTCTCAAACTTTTTGTAAATATTTTACAATTATTTTTGGACTTATGCTCCAAATTTTATCTCAATTGGACTTTCCTACTATTTTATGTGAATTCTTGAAGTTAATGTGTAGAAAATCCTTTATTTTCTCCTTTTTCTAAGTCAGCGATCCATTGCAAGAGTAGGGGGTGATTCATACACTTGGATCTACCTCTATGGATCTAGGCCTGATCTGACGTCTGTTGGGTCATCTCCTACCTCCAGAAATCAATCGGGAGGTGTTAATGTGACCGAAATGAGCAATCAATCATTCTTGACCCCAATTTGAAATTTTAACCGAGAAAAACTACCCTTCTGACAATTTCACACCAAGCTTTACCCCATTTGACCACCATAAACACTATGTCTCACCATCAAGACTTGCCTCTTGCACTCCCTTCTCACTCTGGAGACCATGGCTACATTTAAATGTCGAACTAACCCTAAATGACCACCTGCAATACTATAAATAGGTCCCCTATGCTCTCCGCCAGCACACCTTGCGAGCGAACCATCTCTTTCACTCTCTCTACCTTAGGAGCCCATATTTCCTTTCCCAATCACCTATTCTACTCGGGCCTCCACCACATAGCCCAGATTTGGGTGTCCTTCCTCCTCATTTCTTCTCAAGAATCTATCACATGTTGCCATCTCGTGGGGCGTGACGAACTTGAACGGAACCTTCTCTTCCCTCTTCAGCTACTCTTGTTCCCAAGATTCCTTCATGATAACGAGACATCCTCTGCACATTCTAACCTCGCATAGAGGTCAGTGTGGGAGGGAAAGGTCGAGGACCGACCGGTCCAGAGAAGGTCTAACCCAGATTGAACCAGCCAAATACCAGGTTCAAACCAACTATTAGACCAAACTCTTAGCTCTATCAACCACCTCACCCCCCACAAACTGAGTGACTCGATTTCAACTACTAATCAACTAATCAATGACTCCTATGTTTCCAAAGAATTAAGGTATTTTCGCCCTCTCACAGGAATAACTGATTAAAATCTCCAAATCTTGATTAAATAATAAAAATTGTATCGTACCTCCAAAAATTAAGAATAAATAGTCAATTTTGATTAGAAAAATCCAATGAATCATCTAAAAATACTTGTGAAGCCTAATTCTATATGTTTCTCATTGGTATTCCTAGACGTTGATCTCTTGCTTATTTAATTTGTCAAATGACTCAATAATAATGAGTCATCTTTGGAACTCCTAATATTTGACTCTGATGTTTATCTTGAGACTATAAATCATGGATTGACTAATGAAGATTCTAGATCTATATTTGTTTACATGATTCAATCTTGAAAATGATTTATATGTGTAATATTTAATCTTGATTATGGTATCTTAATGATTGATCTAAATCTTGTGAAACCCTTGATCATTTGACCTAATACCTTATCAATGACTTTATTTTTACATCAATCAAGACTTGATCTAATTTTCAAAACCAATGATGATCGAGAAAGGGAATATTGATAAAAGGAGGATTGAGAAGAAAAGACATGAAGAAAGGGAAAGGACCATTCAGAATAAGAAAATCCTTGAAGGAGTTGAGAATGATGTAAACATGGGAAAAAGACCCATGCTCAATAATGTTGATGGCGATGAGGATGAACCAAGATAGGCTACCAAGGATGAAGATTGGGAAGTACAAACCAAAATATTGATAGATGTAATGACCCAATGGGTAAGATACCCAACATCGATAATTCTTGGAGGAGTCCAGATCACCGTGACTACCTTTACCCCTACATCCAAGCCCATAGTCACGGAGATAGGGACAAATATAGAGGTTAGAATTGCAAAGGAGGGCATATTCAATCATAATTTCTAGAGACTATTATGAAGGCTATATCAAGATTCGTTAGTAATGGAAGAACCAATGGAATCATTACTAAATATGGATCATGATATATTGATTATGTAACCCTTTTGTAACTTTTTGAAATGTATCTTGTACTCACCATATCTTTGAAAATTGAAATTTTATGCCATATTTATGATTACCTTTATAAATTGTCATCATGTTGATTATTTTGAATTGGTAAGGTAACCCCTTCCACCCAATTTTGATTTCTTGACCTAAGTCCCGAATAGGTAAAAACTATGACAATGCTAAATATTCAATCTTGAATCTTAATTTTAAATACAATGTTGACTATAGCTTGTGGCTAAATTCCTAGAAAGATCTAAGTATAGATCATTCATCAAATATTGATACCATGGTAATAAAAATTGGTGATTGATATCAGAAATGTTTCTTGAATGTTGCTCTAATGTTTCTTAGTTGTTGATCGGATATTAAATACGGATGAATGATCTCCCTTAAGGTATAAATTGGAATCTAAACCCTAGGCTTTGAAATGTTTCAACCTATGATATTTATGTCCAACCTTCAACTCTCGATATTGGTTTTGACTCATTGATATCTTAAGGATGGTAGTTACGAATATATGCATAAGGTTAATTTTCTAAGATGACCTAGGCATGGAGGATTCACCCACCCTAACCATACTTGATGAAGGAATTGTTGTTGAAATTTTAAAATATTACGAGATTGTTGTTATGGTTGAATGACCACACTTGTGGTCTGGATAGGAATTAAAACCCTAGGCTTGCATTTGGGACCCAAAATTTTGATGTTTGAATTTTGAATCTTGAATTATGATCTTTTTAATGCATGACCTGATTTGATTCATGATGTATATAATCTCGAGTCTGGATCCCAATTCTCACTCAGTATGGGGACATGACTTTAAGGTGAACTCAATTTGTAGACTATGATCTTTTGACCTCTTAATTGATAAACACAAGTTTATGAGAGATTGTTGATGTGGTTATAATGTTGAGGATATGATTTTGACTATATGGTTTAGGATGTTTGAGTATTTGAGGATATGACTTGTATTGGACCATCCCAATTTTGGAGGATTTTTTTGAATTTTGGGGACAAAATTCCTCTTAAGTAGGGAAGGATGTGACAAAGTGCATTTTTGCATAAGTATGATTTATTTAGTCTCTTGCCCTCATCACTCATGTACACAATTTAATTATCATTGGATACTTGATTAATATTGATACTTAAATTCTAAATATTATGACCAATGTGGTTGTTACACACATTATGACATCGAAGTTAGGTTAAGTTTTTAATTTATCCAAAGAAGAATTTTTTTCCATATAAATTCATCTTTTGGTTATCAAACTTTTTATAATTGTTCTACAAAGTTTTGTGAACCTACGGTCCAAATTTCATCTCAATTGGAAGTTCCTACTATTTTCTATGAATCCTTGAAGTTAATATGTAGAAAACCCTTTATTTTCTCTTTATTTGCCCCTTTTTCCAAGTCAGCTATCCATGCAAGAGTAGGGGGTGAGTCACAACCCTTCAATATGACTCTCATGGATCCAGGCCTGATCTAACAACCATTGGGTCATCTCCTACCTCCCGCAATCAGTGGGGAGGTGTTAATGTCACCAAAACAAGCAATCGATCATTCTTGACCCAAATTTGAAATTCTAACTGAGAAAAATTACTCCTCTCACAACTTCACACCACGATATACCCATTGGACCACCATTAACACTCTGTCTCCCCATCAAGACTTGTCTCTATCCCTCCCATCTCACTCTGATGACCATGGCTATGATTAAATGTCGAACTAACCCTAAAAGACCACCTCCAATACTATAAATAGGTCCCCTATGCTCGCCACCACCACACCTTACAAGAAAACCCTCTCTTTCACTCTCTCTCAACCTTGGGAACCAAAATTTTCTTTCCCAATCACCTACTATACTAGGGACTCCGCCACATAGCCCAGATTTGGGCGTCCTTCCTCCTCATTTCCTCTCAAGAATCTATCACCTATCACCATCTCGCGGGGACGCGACACACATGAATGGCACCTTCTCTTCCCTCCTCAGCTCCTCCCGATCCAAAGATTCCTTCACACTGATGAACCTCCACTACACATTCTGACCTCACATAGAGGTATGTGCAGAGGGAAATGTCAAGAACCGACTGGTCCAGAGGAGGTCTAACCCGGATTGAACCGGCCAAAGCCATGGTCCAAACTAGCTATCAGACCAGACCCTTAGCTTTGTGTACCACCTCCCCCCACAAACCGAGTGGCTAAATCTCAATTGATAATCAACTAATCAATGACTCCTATTTTCCCAAGGAATTAAGGTATTTTTTCCCACTCACATGAATAATTGATTAAAATACTCATATCTTGATTAAATCATTGAAATTGCATTGTAACTCCAAAAATTATGAATAAATAGTCAATTTTGATCAAAAAAATCCAAATAGTCATTTAGAAATGCTTGTGAAGCTTATTCTAGATGTTTCTCACTAATATCACTAGACATTGATCTCTTGCTTATTTAATTTGTCAAATGACTGAATAATCATGATAATCTTTGGAACTCCTAATATTTGACTCTGATGTTTTTCTTGAGACTCTAAATCATGTCTTGACTAATGAAGAATCTAGATCTATACTTGTTGACTTGATTCAATATTGAATATGATTTCTATGAGTAATTTTAATCTTGGTGATGATATCTTCATGATTTATCTAAATCTTGTGAAACCTTTATTAATTTGACCTAATACCTAATCCATGACTTTAATTTTACATGAATCAAGACTTGATCTAATTTTGAATACCATTGATGCTAATCCATTGTGATGATGATCTATAGACTTCATAATGACTTGAATATTGATGATAGTTAGGGTTATTCCAGTTCTTCCTACAATACCTAGTTAGGTCATTCATGCTATAAATAATCTTGACACTTGAATTATATTGAAAATCTTGAAATTGTTGATCATTAGTGGATGACCTAACCCTAAGGTTAATAGGAATGAATAACACTAATCTTTAACATTAATACATGATCTTTTTGCATATCATGATTTTGATCCTTGATCCACATCTTGATTGATCTGGGATCTATTTGAGACTTTGATCTATTATTACTTGGAATCATTAATGTAAATCTTCATTGAAAGGTTTGCTTTTATATTAATTCCTTCTTGAACTGACTAGTGGCATTGAATGATACTTGCATATACCTCTTGGAAATCTTGGCTATGTATTTGTTTGAGCTATTGTTCCCTACTGATTAGTTTTCGTATTTTCTATATTATAGGTTGCAAAAAACTTGAAAACATAAATGATATTTCCCAGTATGACTGCCAGTAATATTTGTTGATATTCAGTACAAGTGACCTTCTCATTCGGAGGGTGGACCTTGCACATGTCGAATAATGTTGAACTCATATATGTCAATTGACCTCTAACCTCATATGGAGAGAAGGAGCTTGTTGACCCAACCCCATCTCTTTGGGGTGATAGAACCACTTAAAAATATATAAGCATGCTTCTAAATATTAGCATAATGGGAACTCGTAATAAAATTGAATTATTTGAAATAAAAATCTTGTTGGATAAATGTTGGTTTGAAAATCCCTTATTGACTACATTTTGAATATAAGTCTCACCAAGTACTATATTTTGTTATAAATTTTTATAAATTGTTCAATGTCTCTTATTTTCAAAGCATACCTATGCATTTGCATTGATGCATCTTGATTTACCTAATTTTAGGCAAACTAGTTGGATCTTTATGAAGAATTGACTAGATCACTTCTGCTCATGACACACTTTGCTGATAAGGACAATTTGCAAAACCTCACAACTGGGTTGGTTAGTTCTTTAAATCTTTTGTTTTATGAGTTATTATTTCTTATTGTATATGCCAGTCTGGGAGATCCCTTTGGGCTACTCAGAGATGGGTGCTTCAATCCTTTTATCACTGCCTAGACAGTGGGATTGGGATTGAGGTAAGAACGGTTCTGTGACAGTTATGTCTTTTGGGCTAACAATTCACCAGCAACATTCATGGATCTTATGAACAAAGTGTTAAAACCCCATTTATATCAATTTTTAGCTGTACTTATAGACAATAACTTGTTCTATTCCAGAGGGGGGAAAACAACACAACCAACATCTACATCAGGATTTGACTTTATTCAGCTAGAATCAATTATATGCAAAGTTTAGTAAGTGCGAGTTCTGGTTAAAAGAGGTGGCTTTCCAAGGGCATGTGATATCTTCCAGTAGAGTCTATGTAGACCCAAATAAAGTGGATTCAGTGCTAGAGTGGGATTAGTCAAAGAGGAGGTTCGTTACTTATTAGGTTTGGCAGGATATTATAGGAGGTTCATTAAGAACGTTAATGCAGTGGCATAACCCCAAACAAAGTTAGCAAGGAAAGATGTGTCAATTGTTTGGGAGGACATATGTTACCATTCCATTCTAGTTCTGATGGAGAGGTTGATTAGTGCACCGATGTTGGTGCTGCCAGAGTAATGAAAAGGCTATATTGTTTTTTGTGATGCATCCAAGAATGGTTTGGGTTGTGTGTTGATGCAGGATAAGAACATGATTTCTTTCACTTCATGTCAGCTTAAGAAACATAAGGAGAACTACTCGATACATGATCTAGAGTTGTCTTTTGTGGCCCATGCCTTGAAGATTTGGAGAAACTACATGTATGGTGAGAAGTGTCAGATCTTCACCAACCATAAGAACCTGCAATATATCTTCTCCAAGTAGGAGTTGAACATGTAGTAGCGATGGTGGATGAAGTTAATAAAGGACTATGATTGCACTATTGATTACCATCCAGGAAAGGTGAACATTGTGGTAGATGCCTTGAGCAGAAAGTCTTCATTAGCATATGTTGGTAAGGAATATTCGAGTACTTTGGTTTGCCATTAGAGAGACATGTTGGTCTCCTTGTGTCAAATGAATGTACAATTGGAGATGTCCATTCTAGAAGGTCTGTTGGCACAATTAAAAGTGAAATTGACCTTGAATCAACAGATCAGAGATGCACAGTAGAATGATATTGGGATACAACAGATCCAAGAAAAGTTGGGCAATGAGAAGCATGATGGCTTCCATGAGGTTGAAGAAGGAATAATGTGTTATCAGTATAGGACAGTTGTGACAAATGTTGATAATCTGGGGATGTTGGTTATAGAAGAGGCACACTCTTCTATCAATACTATGCATCCACGTAGCACCAAGATGTATCATAATCTAAAAGACATGTACTAGTGGCTAGGATTAAACCATAACATAGTTGAGTTTGTGGCCAAGTGCATAGTGTGTCAGCAGAGTTAAAGTTGAGCATAAAAAGACTACATGGACTTTGCAACCGTTTCCTATATCGCAGTGGATATGGGATCATATCACGATTGACTTTGTGGTTGGACTTCCTAGTATAGCCAGAGGTCATGATTCCATCTAGGTGATATTGGATAGGTTGACTAAGTCAGGACATTTTATTCCTGTAAGAACAACATATAATACTGAGATGCTTGCACATGTGTATGTCGATGAGATAGTACATTTTCATGATATCCCAATTACCATAGTGTCAGACAGAGGTCCTTAGTTCACTAGTCACTGTTGGGAGCATCTCATGTAGCGGTGGGTATGCAATTGAGGTTCATCACTGTGTTTCATCCACAGACAGATGGACTATCTGATAGGACGATACAAACCTTGGAGGATCTATTTAGAGTCTGTGTGTTATAATTTTTGGGTAGTTGGGATATGCATCTTAGTTTGATAGATTTTTCCTACAACAACAACTATCAGAGGAGCATCGAAATGTCACCGTATGAGGCATTGTATGGGAGACGTTGTAGATCTCCTTTGTGTTGGTGCAGACATATCAACTTCTAGGTCTTGAGTTGGTGCAGTAGACATCATGAAAGATCAAATTGTTTTAGTAGAAGATGAAGGAAGAAGTCTTACACTAATAACCATTGTAGACCTTTGGAATTCCAAGTAGGAGACATGGTGTACCTCAAGGTCTCTCCATGGAAATGAGTTTTGAGGTTTGGCAAGAAGGGTAAGTTAGCTCCCCGATATATGGGACATTATCTTGTGATAACATATGTTGGGAAGGTGTCCTATAAGATGGAGTTGTCAACTAATTTGCATAAGTTACATCCAGTGTTTCATGTCTATGTGTTAAGGAAGTGTCACCCTGATATAGAGTTGACTTTTTAGCCTATTGAAGTAGAGTTGGATAATGATATGTCTTATGTTGAAGGTCATGTTTTGATCCTGGATAGAAGGATCAAGAAGTTGAAGAAGAAGGACATTGTGTTAGTCAAGGTTTTGTGGCATCATCGTAGTGTAGAGGAATCCACATGGGTACTTGAGGATGATATGCAAAACAAATATCAGTATCTTTTTGCTTAGGATTTTGGGGGTGAAATACATGTTAGGGGCTTATGGTCGTAAGACCCCTGACCTAGCTTTGTTCTTAATTATTTTTACTTTATATAATGAGATGCTTTAACCTTAATTTAATCTCTTGATATTCCATATTAACGTGAAATGCTTGTATTTTCAGTTTGGTCCAGTTTGATGGATGTTTGAGCTATCTTTACTATATATGTACATGTTTTGGGCCAGATTGCAATTTACCCATGAGTAATGGTTATCTTGTAAAATGCCACATGTGGAGAATTCTTCTTGTACCTTAGCATTCTGAGAGAGAATATGGTGATATGGGGTGCCTTGTTTGAATCATGGTAAATGATGTGACATCATATGGTGCTATTAGGGTTTCTAGGGTTTGCCTTGTTGATGTGGTGACTTTTCTAGGGTTTGAGTGTTGTGACCACTACACCACCTTTTATGAGTGTAGAGACCATAACACATACCCAAGGTGATGTTGTTTCAACCTTAGTGACCTAGGGATGGGTTAGTCAAAATAGTTTGTCCTCTAGTGAAGTGTATCGACCATATGTATATGGTGACCTAGGGTTTTGATCGTTACAAGTACATAGGAATGTGTTTCGACCGAAACAAAGTAGTATCCAGCCTAGATGTTCACTACACTTAGAGAAACATTACCTTTCAAAATATTCACGTGAGTGGAAGTAAGGCTATTTTATTTTGAGGATATGTGTCCCTTGATAACTTCTTATGCTGACACCTCATAAACCCTTACTTCTCTCCTACCTTGTGTATATAACCCTTTCTCTTCATTTTCAAGCATTTTTTCCATCCCTACTCTCTTTCTTCTCTCTTTTGACCATCCTTGGAGATTTGGGAGAATAGGAGGTCCGATCTTGAAGCTGTGGTGACCGATCAACCTTGCATGTTGGAGATCTTATGATTGATCAAACCTTTGGTGGTGATTCTTATCTTGGTAAGTGATCTTAACCCTTGATCACTTTTCCCCTTTATGAAATCTCTATATTCTTCTTCCTCTCAACCATGATACTATGGATATATCATGGTGCCTTTCCTTGAATATCTTCTATCTTCACAAGGGTCAGAGACCATTTTGACATGGTGGTACCTGAGTGAGAAGAAGCTATGTTCTTTCTTTTTCTTTGGTTTGACCTAGGGTTGTTACCCACTTTGTGGAGCTCTTTTGTGACCATGGTGTTCTTTTATTTGGAGGTGATCCTTTGGCCATGGAGTTGCACTTATTTGTAGTTATCTTTCTCTCTCTAGAATCTTGAGATTTTGGAAGCTTGTATCATCAAATAAAAGGCGGGTTATATAACTTTTCCGTCATCTATTATTCGGATCTTAAAACTGATCATACATTGTTGTTCTAAATCTTAAAAATGTATTTTAGTTATGAATAAGAATAGATAACGTTTTAGGGTTTAATTTTTTAGTATACCCAAGAAGATTAATCTTTCTTATAAACCCAAAAATCCTTGTACTTGATTTAGTGGTGATTGAAAAGATTGATATGTTTCTTTGGATCTTTATCTATGCGTTTGTGTTACTTTGTGTATTGTTCATTTACCATGTATAAAAAGAGGTTTTGAATATGTTAACATGAATAAGAAATATCGGTTTTATCTCTCTAAACATAGTTCTTTTGGTAACCTTTTATGACCAATGTTTTAGGGTTTGATGAAAACCTATGTATGGAGAGTTCTTCTCTAATGACATTTGGTATTCTTTTGTTTGATCATTTGTTTCGACCATGTTTGGATCTATTCTGGAGTTGGGAAAATGGCTGACCTATGGTCACTATACCCTTTGGAATTCTTCTTGGGTCAACTCCCTAGTGGGTGGTTATTGCGACAGCGAGAACCCTAACTTTACGAGAGGTGGTTGCTACACAACATACTAGACATAACACAATGTTGCCGCTTGGTTACTTGGTATGTTGGTTAATGTTGCATTTGTGATGGTAAAGTATGATGGTGTTAACACATAACTAGGGTCATGTAGAGGTTATAACATGGGACATCAGGTCATATGGTCGTTACCCTTGAATTGGTTTCAATCGCAACACACATTGCATGGAGGGTCGACACACCTTAGTGTAGTAGTGGGTGCAACACCTTGTCTGGGTGTCACTTAGTGTCACGATCAAAATGTAGTGTTGGTCTCTAGACACTTGTGTGTGTTGCAGTTGTAACACCATGTTATATGATCAAGGTTTACACACCTTGGTGTAGTAATGGTCATAACACATGACCATGTTGTGTCATGGTTGTAACATGTTATAGTGGTGTGTATTTCAGTCGTGACACTTAGGTGTGTTACGGTCTTAATACTATGATTGGTGATTCGGTCGAGACACTTATGCATATACATGCACACAGACACTACATAGTGGAGATCACTATATATTCTATTCTATCAACCACAAAAATAGGGTCTAATGACCTATTGCACAGTTTGAGGTGGAATCCTCTAGAGATGTGATTAATGGATTGATATCCCATAGTAGTGTGATATTAATGATGACATTGTGAATGGAAGTGATGCAAATGTCATGTGATGATGAGACAAGTTCTCACTTTATACATTTTATATCTTATGGAGTTGTAAGCTACCCTTAATTTTATAAAGTCCATTTATGGTTTATACGTTGTAACTTGATTGATGCATTAAAGATACCCAATTGGAATATCTAATCAAGTGAAACCCTAATCATGTAGTTGCCTATACCACAGATCCATATTTAGTGTCAGTATCTAGCTATATGGTGGAACGAGTAACTCCTTTGGGAAACTCAAAGCGCATGTTATAGAATATGTAGGGTGCAAGTTGAGATATCTCCTTGTATCCTTAAATTTTTGTCATAGTGGTATGTTTTTGTCTTTTAGAATGGCCATGCGTGAGCCTATTTTCTAGCATTGTGCCATGTACCAAGGCTATCTATTTATTTTATAGGACCATAGTTCTGACTATGAGTTGTTGTCCTTAGGACTATTTCTTTGACTATAAGTTGTTGTTTATGTAGTCTATCTATAATTCACTACATTGCAATCTCAAACTAGCCTAGTAGTGCAGGTGGTGATCATGGAGTCTACTTTTTCCATAGATCTTGTATAATACTAATTTTGACTTAACAATGGTTAGTTGGATTTGAGTGGTACGCCTCAAATCCTCAGGTCATTATAATGTAAGTTGTAAAACAACCACATAGTATATTTTCTTAGGGTCAAATGTGAATCAAATTGAATGACCCCATGCCTTATTTCTTATATGGGTTAGTTTATAAAAGTTATACATATTCATCATATTCCTTCTAAAAGTATAAGATATTCTTCCACTCAGTTGTAAATGCCTAAACTTCTCAATTAGTGCAAACTATTTTATTTACCTACTCTGTTATATTATTGTGCTTATAATAGACGTCGGGGTAGAGTTATATCTCTCGCTGGGATGTTTGGTCTCACCCCATGGGTTCCACAATTTTTTAGGAGGTCGTACACGAGGTGGTGCGACAGGTGCCGAGAAGCAAGGAGAACAATAGTTGTCAGAAGGTTGGACAAGATACTAGTGTTTTGTAGTAGAGTCCAATGCATCGTCCTTCTACTTTCAAGTCTTTGGGGAAGTTTTTTTTTTTGTATATCGACACTTAGATTTTAGCTTTATGCCATGAGTGTATAGAAATAGCATGTATATATCTAAACATGTTGTAATATGTAACGAGTGGTGGCTTGAGAGCCTTGAACAAGAAATGTAATATCTTTTGGCATATATGAAATATTGGCAGCCTGGGTTTGGCGCTTGTTCATGATATGTAACAGCTTGAGCAATTGCATTGAAAATGGTTTTAAATTACCCTATTTTGTGGTATACTACAAAAAATAGTTGATTTAGTTACATATATTTTGACTATATATACTATATTGATAGCTAAAACCCTCTTCTCATTACATATTATATAATTGTGAACAAAAATTGTAGTTAATTCTAATAACTAAAAAATTGACTACATGTAATCATTGAGTACAAAATTGTCTTTCTAACCCTCTCCTACTCCCTCTCCCCCTCACCATTCCAAATAACTAATATCCCAAAAAATTCAAGTTTAGCACCCTACTCTGCCTGCCCCCTATTGGTGCAGTCAATACTCCCTTCTCCCCAATCAGTACCGTGTGGTGCCAGTACTCCATCTTCTCCTTCCCCCTAACCCCACCTATCATGTCACAATCACTCTCTCTCCCTCCAAACAATCCTTGATATGACTGTTTGTTTCTCCCTCTCACTCTCTTCTTCTTGCTCCCATCCCAACCTCCTCCCCTCTTCTAGCACCTCACAGACTGGGGGAAATGAGATCTAAAAAAGATAGAACCTACAAGGAAATGGCAACATTCATTGCTCTCTTATAGCTTCCTCGACGATAGTCATGACAAGGTAATCCAGATTCATGGTTCCCAAGGGGAATGCAACACTCACAACTCCTGTGGAAAGGATTATTTAGGAGTTGAATACTAATTTTGGCTTTTCATTTGAGAGTGTTTTTGTTGGAGGTTTTTATTCAGGATATCATAGAAGGTGAAACCTTTTATACATCTATCATAAATTTCCTCATAAAACATTATTCCACTACCACCAATCTTCTTCATCCATGTCTCAATCTCTCCTATTGGCACTTTTTAGATGTGTCGATAGCAGGGTGTCTCCCTTATCTGCATTATGCCATTACCAAGATCAATCCTCCAAAACACAGTGTTCTCTGATCTCTACAGGTACTTCTAATTTTATAGTCACATTCATCAATTTTGCAGACACCTTCTAACACAATATTACATTTGGACAATGATGAAGTAAAATTTGGTGTAGCATATGTTACCATTTCTATCATAGTATTTTCTTGTTCTGAAATAGGAGATCTTCTAGGATATATACAAGTTGAGGCAATAAATACAAGCATTATGTAAGGGTTTGAGCTGATGCAATAGGGGAGAGAGATAGAAAGTTGAAAACAAGCATCATTAAATTGGTATTAAATACATAAGGTGTAGAAAATAAGGCAAGGGAAAAAGAAAGCAGGAAATAGAGGATCCTAGAGAGTGAATTAGTCATATATTCTAGGTTGGTTACACTCATAACACGATATGTGCCTATGTTAGATTTGAAGCATATATGGCATTAGGAAATTGGCAAGATGAATTTGCCAATATTGATAGATGCACTGAGATGAACATATGAGAGCACTACATGTAAACCATAGCATTGCACATGCTTGATAACAAACATGTCTTCTCATTTTCTCCTTTTTCATCACCAAAATGTTTGTTTTTGTTATTCTCATTTCTTTTTTCTTCTCTTTTTCTTAGAAGGTTGACATTCGTTGTTAGTAGAGAAGGCATACAAGATGGTGTAGATGCATATTATATAACTTATAGTATTAAAGGTGCCATGGAAAAATTCATTATTAAAAAGTCACCACATTTTGTTCCTAATGTTCAGATTGATGATTAAAAAAACGGTGAATTGGTGATCGGGAAATTGTTGATGGCTCATTTATATGCTTATGCTAAAGATCTTGTAGGTGATACATTAAGTCTTGGTAGTCTTTTCAATAAGTGATGTTTTGCACTAATCTAGTTTAATTCAATAGACTATTTTATGTTTTCATTCAGTTGAGATTTTGCATGATGAAACTTTGCTGAAGATCGAGGAATCATTGTCTGTTGCTTATAATTACCATGCAAGGTTGTTGTACTGTTGCTGAATAATGATCCATCTACATCCCTTCTCTTCTGTTGTTCAAAGTTCATCAATTCCAAGGAGCAACAGATAAATCAATGAAGGGATTGATCATTCTCTACTTTGCTACTATGTTATTACTTTCCCATTGCATTTGTTGTTCTTCATATGTTACTGCTTCTTTGGGAATAGAACAGACATGGGAAAGTTTTTCTTCAATTTTCTTCAAGGTTTCCTTTGTTGTTCTCTTCTTTCTTTCTTCCATGGAATTTTGATGGGTCAATGCCTTCTCCCCTCCTTTTTTCTTTTACTCAAGGCTGTCATTTGTTAAAAGTGGCAACACATCATGTATGGAAACCAAGGTTTATGTATGCCATATAGACTCAAATATAAGATATTGGATTTTGGGTCCTCCCCAAGACCAAAACTTCATTTTTTTCTCCATTCCCATAATGAATTGCTTGCATTTGCTTTAGGATTCAAGATATGGTAGATTTGAATTGTGTGCTTTGAGTTTTCAGTAAATATTTTCCATTATGGAATTTTAATCTATTGGTTTTTTCTCACTCTTTTCCATTTACAGTTCACTACAAAAATTTTCTTAATGTAATGCAAGTGTGCATCTAGGAAGATGTTGAAGAGTTCATAAACATTATTAGGAAGTTTGATAACATTGACACTGATAGATCCTTAGAAAACAACACTTCTTTTGAAGTTGAGATTTCTCTTAGGGAATGGGAGAAAGAAGTGGACGTTCTTACCATTCATTTGCCATTACATTGTTGGTCTTTTCGGATCTGGCTGTTTGTTTTAGGGGATGATCATGTATAGGCTTCAGATCTAATGTGGACCCTGAATGGCTTGAAGTATGAAACATTTCATATTGTTATACTTATGTACCTAATCTTTGAATATTTTGATTAAAAAAATATAATACATTATCAGAAGGGTTAACACCATGACACACCCCACCCCATGGGGGGCTCATTTTTGATAGACAGGAACAACCAAAGGGGTAAAACTCTACTATCTCACGAACTACATAGGATATCTAATTGCCTAATCGATGGGCTCCTTGTTATCCATGGATTGAATATGGACCACTTCCATGGTGAACCTGTCTCCTATCCAGTGAGCCGCCACATAGCATGTTGTGTAGTCCATTATATATGATTATGTGATGGTGACACTGACCTTTCTAGCCTGTTGCATTACTATGAGTTAACAATGTAAGCAACGTCGAGGAGTCTTTTATCCCATTATTAATTGAACCAAATTGTAGGTTGGGAAGAACATTACAGTTGGAATGAGGCAGCCAACAAGCTAATGCAAATATTTTGGAATTTAGAATTCCAGTTGGGACCTCTGAATGAAGAAGACAATTGCAAGAGGTCATGAACTTTTAGAGAGTGTGGAAATAAAGTTTAAGAAAATACTCAAAAAATGTCAAGACATCTTGGGTGATGATACATCCATCAAAGAAAATGTCTATGATGGTTCCTGCACAACTGGAGTCTTGGATTCATCATAAAAATGTGAGAAAGGAACCTACAATGAAGATCTGAATTTCTCCCCTAAGGTACAAGTATATCATAATTATCCATGGTAGATAAAAGTATCTCACAGACTCAAAGAAGTCAATTCAAAGATTCACTAGAAGTTCATGATTTTTCTCAGGGAGAATGCTTTCTTGTGGAGGACTGAAGTAGAGGTATGTTACATTGTAATGAATATTTTGATGCCATGCATTTTACTTGAAAACATTGTAAGTTCCCATGAGTTTTCCTAGCATTAATGAACTATTATAATCTTATTTGTCAAATTTATATGTTGAGGGGAGGTCTGATTTCCTTACCCTCTTTCATGCTATTATTATGTGTGAGGAATCAGGCATCAATCTAATAATGGTTCAAACAATTTTAAAAGCAGGTGCAAATATTTTCTTCTAGTTGTCCTGACCAGCATGCAGAACTATTGTTGCTTCAAAATTTATCTTATAAAGACTTTTGTTGCATGTGTTGGTTATCAAGTTATGGTACTTTTGCATGGGAATTCTTACTCTACTCATGCTATGGGTTGTATAACTACTTCTAAAGATATTCAATGCTCTAAATATCCAGATATGAATATAATTCCAAGGATAGGAAGCTGAAAGAGGCACCTAAGGTATATATTTCAATTAATTTTATGAATCACATTGTGGATCTTGTTTTTTTTTTAATTATAGGCCAATTCATTCATTGTTTGTTTACCAAGCTCAGATGGACTTGACCAAATAAGAAATATGTCCAGGAATTCGAATCAAAGAGTAGGAAAAAAGGTACTACTCTATTGATTTCACATTAATACTTTTAACCTCACTGCATTCTTAAACCCCTCACTTTAGACTCAAATTTGAAACTATATACTAAGTGATTGACTTTCCCCAATTACGGTCCACCCAAAACAATAACAAAACTAGACTAAATTCATTTATTTTTTCAAAAATGAATCACTTGAGTTAAAATATCCACAATCTCTAGTTTCTTCCTACCACTAGTAGTGGAAGTCTTCTTGTTGTAACAAACTAGGATTGTACCCCTTGTATCTTGATGGTTCACATAATTGATGTTAAGGGGATCCCATAATTGATGTTGAATATTGAAAGGGAAATTTCTCTACAACATGCAAGCATATGTCAACCTGATGCTATTGGAACTGTTGTTAGAGTCCATTTGGATCTAGAACCAGAAGATACAACTCGGCGAGCATCATCATTGGTGGGTGGAGGAGATGGTTTCCAGGTCATATATTTATGGACAAGAGAAGATGTGAAAGAAGGGAGAATACCTTCACGTAGGTCTATTTTCACATAGTGGCACCGGGCACAATACGAATATCATTATCACAATACGGAAAAGAACTAATGTGTTTGCACAAACTGTCAAATATGTCTCAATGACTTCTAACTACAATCTTATTCTTACAGTTTGGCCCTGCCCTATAGCGTTCCATATGAACAAAAGCTTCCATGTGATATGAAACCCTTACACCAATTTAGATCACCTACCAACTGTGGCTTTCTTAACCTGAATGATGTTTGTAAGAAATGTACTAGTTGTTTTTCACCTTTGTGTCCATGTGAGTGAATTTTGTGCTGATCAGATTGCATAAAATAAACATGATCCTCGAGAGAAATGACTTTGTACATCTTGATCCATTCAATGATTCAAGTGAGAGGTAGTGTTGCTAAATGTTTTAATATCTCAACTTTTGTGTAATATTCATCTCTTTTATATAAGTCATGTTTCGTATCACAATTTCATCCACCTCCAACAAGGGGATCCCACATTATGTAAGAAGTGTTTAATCTTCTTACTATTTCCCAATCGACAATGTTAGGAAATTATCTAACTATAGCACATCTTCCTCCAGCAGGATGGCACTAGAATCCTACACCATGCAGGTAGATGGCTAACCCATAGGATGTTAGTAACTAGCTATTTTATATATGATGTTGGTATCAACCCTTTCCTCTCTTACTACATATTTGGGCCTTTTCAAAATGTAGAATGAATGCCTTGTGACTTGAAATATCAAGATCGGCCTACAAACCACAAGGGTGTGTTTCTTGTATTAGGAAGTACATATAAGGTTACACAATGGTAAGAGTAATGAGGAAAATAAGGATTAACACTAACAACACACATGACATTAAACTCATCTTACATGAATCTTCAAATGCATATTACCTAGGAAGACAATGCATTGGTTGACAAAGTAACCTCATGACCTATTAGGCATCTTGATAAGAATGCTAGGACAAGAAAAATAATACAAACATCTCTGAAACTAATCTCATTAGGCCACTTCAGTTAGATATACTTCAAATATCTCAAGGTGTACATGATGATTTATGTTCCATAGTTGTATCTTTGATAGTAGGGTGAGTTGTTGCATATCTTTTGTGTCATTCCTCATTGGTCATAAACATTCCCTGTTAAAACAACTAAAACAATATATGTTTCATAAAAGGTAGATGGGTGTTCCATATTGTCTTTCATCACCCCATTGTAATGACATATTTATTGTAGAAGCTAATTGGTAACACTGATTTGATTGTAAAATTTTGAACTATGGTCGAATTCTAATTGCAATCATCTATTTCATATTTGGTTTGCCAGTGGTAAGATTGTTGAGATTGCTTCTTTTGTACTAGTATTACACTGGTAATTGAGGAATCCTAGATCTCATTTCGTGTATGCATGAAACTACCTTCCACATCCTTTAGCATGTAAAGTATGTCTCATAATGTATTCTCTTGTAGAACCATACATTCGGGAAGCCAGAGATAATTCCATGCATTGATCAAATTTCCACAAATCACAAATTTTGTGTGTGTTATATCGTGATTTGGACATTCTTCCAGTACAATATAGTTGAAGATCATAATGTGTCTTGTGCTCTATTTGTCTTGCTTTGTTAGTGTACAACTCTGGGCCATTAGGCTCTGTTTGATATTGTTGTGTCTTGGGGAGGAAGCCTATCTTTGGTATGCCTATGATGTCCCAAAAAAGGTTGGCTTCTCTTATTAGGAATCTACAATCAGATATGTGTTTCTTACTAGTGCAAACATTCATAGCTCAAGAAAAGCCATGCTCTGTTTCACCAACTAGCTTGATTTCATTTTCATGGTATGTTTCGTTGACTTAGAAATGACTATTTTTTAGATGTTTGACACACCCCAGTGAGGCACCAAAGTAGAAGCTCTAGAGAAATGCATTTCAGCTCCCAGTCTGGTTGGATGACATGAAATGGAAGTAGCTTGACATTGTACTAAGTGGTGTAGCATTCCCTCATTCACTTATCAAGGGTTGCATTACTTCTTACAGAATGGGACCAGACAATGGCAAGGCATGCTGATTGCCACATAGTAGGTCATCCCATTTTCTAAATTTGGCAGCATTATTTACAATTCCTATATATATCATATGAAGATCAAATGGCATTGATGAAGAAACTACTGAACTGAATACACATGCAAGCCAACACATGAACACATAGAGTGATGTATAGACTTGGTTTGGTGTGTCCCAAACATGAAGGCTTGATAGGTTATACTTTTTGCATGTTGATTTCCCTACACTAGTAATCGATTGTGTCAAATAGCTCTAGTAAATATAGTCACAAAGAAACAATCCAATTGGGTCAGGTGGCTAGGATTTTGTAGGCGGTCTGGCTGGGTTCTAAGTAATTTACTTCATTGGTTCTTTTTTCTTCCTCTGCTTTTACCTGTATGCAAAATATAGAGAAAGGAAAAAGATATTAATATGATAAAATCAAAATTTGTATGCATGTTCATACAAGTAACTTGAATATTAACACCAGCACATGCCATCCTATTCTACAATGTAATGGCTAACCTCTCTTTACTCATCTTATTCAAGAGTTTGTGATTTGAGTATTGCATATTCTAATGTTGTCTAAAGTGTCCTACATTTCAGAATATAAAACATCCTTGTCCAGTTGATTTCCACCTTTATTTTCTCTTGTTTTTTTTATAGAGGTTTGACTTCCATGACTAATGGCAGGGACAAACATGAGACTCCAACTATTACTAATTATATCTTTATGATCTTGTATGTTCTTCATTTATCTAACATGACATGCATGGCTTCAAGTTGATGTATTTACGTGAGAGTAATTCAAAAGCAGAACAGTTGTATTGCTCGACTCACCTGTCATAGGATGGCCCTCAAATGCAATAAGTATTAGTAACTCTTAGCACTTTTAGTAAAAATGCCACCATTAGGATGCGTGATCTTGAAGGACATTCGAGCTTCTTTCTCCAATCTCTATGTAAACAATATAGACATATGTTCTACTCATCAAGAGTCTTGAGTAGTGTTTTTTCTTGTAGATTGTTTATCCAATATGAGAGTAAACTCATTAAGATTATTCTAGAATATTTTTCTTGGGCAGTAGCTTGCTTTGGCTATATTATTTAGACATTGGTAGAGCTATGATTGAAACATTGGGTTCCTGACTCTGCAACCCAGCAACAACTATATAACATTAATGCCCATTGTACTAGCCCACCACCCTCTTCTTCCTCTGCTTTTCCCCTCATTGCAGGCATTGTGCCCATCTTTCCTCCTACTTCTTAATTCGACCAGTTCCCCACCCATTCTCTCTTTTCTCATGTCACAACCCCAATATTCCCTCTCCCTCACCCCTCTTTCACTTCCTACCTATGGATTTAGCAGAACATCCCACCCATGTTTCCCTATCCACCCACTACTATTTCCCACAACTTCTTATCCCTCTTATCCTTGATACTTTCCATCATCTATTTTTAGACCTTTTTACCTATTTGCTCATTCCCTAGCGAGTAATGTAGGTAGTGCAGCTCTTCAAATAGGCTTGGGTGTGAGTATCATTCTGACCGCTCTACCTTCAATCCTCTGATCTCTTTCCTTATCTTCTCTTGATGCTACAAATTGAAAATAGAGGTTCTGAAAGACTTGTAATGTGCCATGAAGCTGCTTCTTTTGGGCTTTGTTTGACAATTAGATGCAAGCTCTTTATGCTACATGGCTTCCATCAAATTTCCAAATTGAAAGTAAATGGCAAACTCCTTTGTTGATATGAGCCAACTGGACATAATATCCTAATTAGCCATTAGGCTAAAGATTTTAGGTGAATGATTTTATTATTACCAAGCTTAATAAGTCAAAATATAAGAAGAGTCCTTATATAAGGCTATAATAAGGCTGCAACAGTTGGTGACATGCATATATCCTGGTCAATGTAAATCAAAATAGTTATTTCATTTTCCTATCATACATATTCTGCTAAATTATCATAGTTAGGGAAAATAATATAAAAAAGTACTATTAAGTTGAAGGAAAGATTTAATTTTGTAGTCTAAGTATGATTTCGTGCATGTCAAAGTTTAGACTGTGCATGTATAACAATTAACATAATTTTAATGTGTAGTCAAACTATCATATTCTATGATGCACGTGGGCATCACTCAATGACTATATCATGACTATTATACCTAAAGATGTAGTCTAACCTTTATATACTTCTCATTGATCCATCCTTTATTCTAATTCGTGGTCTTTTCTTCCCAAGATGACTTATTCCTGGTCAATATGCTCATATATCATAGCAACAAGCTGATATGCATCTACCAGAAGTATGGGTAGTGTAACCCATAACGACAAAGGTAGCTACTTCAGTTCCCCATATGATGGTGGCATGTGGAGTCTCATTAGGTGAGCTCCATGTTGCTCTTTCGTTGATGGAGTGAGGGAAGGGTGCCCTCTTCTCCCTATTTAGCCAAATAGTGAGAGGTTTTCTGACACACTAATGCAAGCTACAAACCAAACACTAGCTGGATATCATAACCGAACATAGAAATGTAGTCCTGATATATACTCAACTCTATTATAATATGTGAACTGAAATTTATATTCATGTTGTAGTTGTTGCCTTCCCCAAAGAAAATAGATGACCATGCACATATTTGTGTATCAATTTTGTAAATGGGATTCCCTATATGACATAGCTTTGTTCATTAATTAAATATATATGTTTCATACAAGGAAATTCCTAGATCACAACCTATGATGTCAAGGAAATTCCTAGATCACAACCTATGATTCCTACATGTAGTTCACAACCTCCAATGTTGGGCCAAACCTCATCTAGTGGGTGGACAAATGAAGTTTCCACCACAAAATTCTAAACCAAGTCAGCTTCATACGAAACAATTAGCTCCTTATGAAAAAAATGCCTCAATCTCAAAGATTGACAAGACAATAGTTGTTGAAGAGAAGGTCTGGTTTTCTGAATAAGCCATACATTTTTTCTATCATATCAAGATTCATATTATTGTTTGAGGTAAGTGCCTAAGAAAATAGGAAGAAGACAATAATCATATGATTGAACACCTTATCATTCATGTTTAAATATTTTTAGCATGCATTTCTGGGGAGAATTGTTATTTTGTAGTTGTCATATACCATAAGTTAGGTAGACTACATTTAAATCAAACTCATAAATCATTTCTTTCCTTCTATTGGTGATGTACTGACCAGTGTAACCATTTATGGGTTTCTATATGACTTAGACTATTCTAATTATCACTATTTCTAATTACCTACTATTTTTCTGATCTAATAATAGTATGTGCACAACTCGAGCAATAGGGGCAACACTTTGTACCTATGATCTTCATAAGAGATCTACAAAAGTAAATTGCCATCTAGGTACCTCTCACTTTCATTATGCCTTTAAATTATTGTTGATACTTTTTAGTAGTTGATGTGAGCCGAACCATGGATGATAGTGAATCTATGAGTTTAAAGGGAAGCCAGACCTACCCTCCAGACCCATTAAAAGTTCCTTAAATAGCTCATGCCATTGGAATAGGTGTCTATACCCTCTTCATTGGGGTGAATGCAATGCTCACATATGAAATGATCATCAACTAAAAATCTTGCACCCTCATATCAACATGTAGGGATTGCTTCATGTGTTTCCATACAATAGGTGTCCCAATCTTTCCTTTAGAGATAATAATTTTTTGAGGTATTTATATTTTACTATTTATGACCTCATCATCTATTCAAACATGACTGGAGTATTGGGAAGATCACTTCTTTTAAGCTGAGCTTCAACCTATTAGGCCCAAGGATTGGTCCCAAAAATAGGCTTCTAATTATGTATTCAATTTTAGGGACTTGAACATGTTGTGGCAGGGACTTGAACACGTTATCATGAAGGCATCTACTATACTTCCTATTTCAATGTGGGGCTTGCAGGGATGAACAACGACATGGACCATGTGCGCAAGATCTTCTCAATGCATTAGGTTCTAGGTAACACAATGATGATTTGATGGTTTGTTGTTTTTGAAGTTATATTAGTGATTCTTTTTATTTTGGTTTCTTCTATAATGCCAAGGTCGTTTTTTGGTCAAACTCCTTCACATGAACCAACCTCAATAAATTCCTCCGCACCATCAAAAGATCGTGTTGCACATGTTTATCAAGTGCAAGAACAACACAAACATGTATAGTTGATTCTCATAATGAACACAAGAATGGATTAAGTTGAATTGAGATAGCCGAAAATAATGTACACATTTTCAGCATCAAGAAACTATGAATTTAATTTTGGAGCCAATCAAAATAAGCTAAAAATCACTACATGTCATATAATTTAGTATCCACTATCATTGATTCTCATACCTAAGTAATTTGGAAATGGAACACTCCAAGGATATATATAATATTGTTTCAGATTGTTGTGGACATCGCAATGATCAGTCTTGTTGATATGGCATTTTCATGTGTTCACACTAGTTGGGAGCGAGTTAGTACATAAGAAATTCTTATTCTGTCAGACACACATAAATTGTTATTCTGTCACACACACACACCAACAAATTGTTATTCGGTTGTGACATTTGCATCTGCTCTATTTCTTAGGAGGTGATGGTGCTCCTATTAAAGCACACTTTATACAAGAAAAGGTATGACCTTTCATCGTAGTATTCTTATCCTTAGGTTCCCATGTGGTACATATAGTTTAAGCTTACTTCCTAAGTGATTAGGCTACATCTATAAAGTATCATAACTATAGTGTTGATCATCTCTGTTGAAGTATTTGTTGATGTTTTTTTGATACTTCATATGAGTTGTATTGGTGTTTATCCCAATTGGAACATTCATATGTTGCGTGGAAACTAGTTTTCACAGCTTCAACTCTACCAAGTAAACAATACTGCTAATGGACTTCTTGTCTACAAAAACTAGTTGTCAACCAAAGTTCTAGCTTTCACAGCTTCAACTCTTTTCTCTCTTATCATGGAGAATCTTTCTTGTCTAACCAAAGTTGCTGAGGAGGCATGTTTTGTGCGTGCTTTCAAAGTACAAGGTACTATGGTCTTGAACCATATGATCTTCACCGATGATGTGCTTTTCTTCATATCGGGGCATGCTAAATACCTTTGGGGGCTTAGAAGAGTCCATCAAAGCTTTGGGAAAATCACTAAACTCTACATCAGTGACATCAAATCATGTGTCTTCCTCTCTAAATCCTGTGATAGTAGGAGAGGTAGGCTCAGAGAGGCGATTGGGGTGTCAGAAGGGAGCTTCCCCACTAGATACTTGGGTGTGTCGATATCTGGTGGGGTGGGAAAAGGAGCTAATTATAAGAGCTGTGTTGACAGCCTCCGGATGGTGGTGGACTACTGGTCTAGCATCCGTGTGTCACTTGCTGGTAGGGTGGTCCTTATCAACTCTGTCCTCATTAGCAAGGTCAGATACTGGTGCAGGATGGCTAAGATGTCGAATTTCATTATGGAGAAGTTTAGAGTTGTCATTTCCAGTTTCTTATGGAGCAGCAATGCTCATGCGATCTCGTGGGAGATGGTGGCTCAGCCATATTTTTGTGGTGGTCTGAGTATTATTGATCCTGTGTGTATGGCTTGGGCTGCTTCAGCCAGCAGAGTTCATGATTTGCTGACTAAACCTGAGTCCCTTTGGGCTATGTGGATTGCCAGTAGATACACCAACCTGGAGGTGATCAATGAAGGGCGACAATCTTCTAGGTGCTGGAAAAGGATGAAGGCGACCTGGCTGGTTATCAAAGATGAGTACACCTTCAATATGGGACAGTGGAGGCTGACCGACAATCGGAAACCTTAGATTCGACCCTGATTCAATCCCTGGGTGGTTTGGGACTCTTTTCTTTGGCATAAGATGAGATGTCCCAAATGGAGTTTTTGCTCCTACAGAGCCATCATAAAAAGGTTGCCTACCAAGGATAGGTTAGTCAGATGGGGTTTGAATTGTGATCCAGTTTGTTTGCTTTGCTCTGAGGAGAATGAAACACATGGGCATATGTTTTTTGGCTATAGGTATTCCAAGTACCTATGGTGTAGAATGGCTCTAAAATGTGGTTGGGGTGGTTCACCACCTGATAGTATGGATGATATCATTCCTTGGATGTTTGAGAAAACTAGAAGGAACATCAAAGATAGATCCTTGGTGGGTGTGATCTTCATGAACATCATCTACCTTGTTTGAGCAGAAAGAAATAGCAGGTTACATGGTAAGAAGGCCTACAATAACATTTTAGTTTTTGAGATGGTTGTAAATAGGTTGAGCTGGCATGTTAGAGCCATGTCAGACCTCTTTCTAGGGGTCAATACACTTATAGCTCAGAGATGGGATCTTGCCTAGATCTTGTATAGTATATGGGATTTTGTGGCTTCCCTTATAAAATTTTGGTGTTTAATAATATTTTACCTTATCCAAAAAAAGCTAGTTGTCAGTACTCCAGTTGTATTCTCTATTTATTTTAAAAAAAGGCTACTTGCCGAGGTAGGTACATTAGCTTGGAGTTGACTCACTAAACATTGCAGTACATGCCAATGGCTCTAGACTGGCTACAAGGTCAAATAGTCCATATCTTACAAAACCTTATCTATATGGGGAAAGTTTTAGTTTTTGATAGATCTTATTTCAAATAAAACTAATGTGAAATCTACATATAGCATTCTACATGTTTCTAGCGCATAGTATGAGTGATACTAGATGATTTCTCTAACATGAATTTTTTATTTGATGTGTAGTTGTCCTTGATTATTTTTTTTCTCACAGTATTGAGGAGTTGGCTTAAATACCAGTGCTTGGACCATCACATGAATGATTCACATGTAAAGTGTCACCATCACAACCTGGTTTGGATAGTTTGTTTCCATTATACTGCTTTCTAGTAGGGTTCATTGAGGTACAAACTATAGTTGGATAAATATTAAACCATATTTTCCATAGGTGTACATCATCTCTTGGCCTTCTGAATCTAAGAGAATGGAATTATAATGCATCCGCTACTAGCCTACTAGAGAGTGTCCATGAAGGGTTCTTATTTCCTAAGATGGGAGGTATTACAACCCCAATTTTTTGGGTTCATTTGGTGAGAAATGTAATTTCTCATATTAAAGCTATTTGAACAAATAATGATACAATTTGGTTTGAATAAATGCATTTCGTTTACAGTAGCCTTGATGGTTGTGTTGTGGGCTTTATTGGCTATTGGGCCCAAACAACAAGAAAATTCAATTAAGTGAATGAATAATTGAATAATTAAGAAAAGGAAAAATGTGGAAACCTCTAGAAGGCAAATCCAAAGAGGGATTTCGTGCCTCTTGGGTTCCTTGGGTTCCAAGGACTCCAAAGTTGCATAAAGAGTGCAATAAGAAAAGAAAAGATCAATTAAGTATTTCTTCATTAAGAAAGAAATTGAAAACAATGATAAAATATGGAAAACAAGTGAAAAGCTATATAATTGAGTTATCCTTGGTGGAATTTCGTATCCCAAGGATTCCTAATGTTAAAAGGAATACCAATGAGGAAAATAAAATATAGTGAATATTAAGCAACGAATTATGAGATATACATGGAAATCTCTAGAAAGTGGCATTAATGGCCACAATTGAATAAATTTTGTTTATATGTAATTTCTAATGTAAGAAATAGAAAAAAAAGAATATATTCTTTAATAAGATTATTCTTTGTTTCCATAATAGTAGATAGTGGAAAATTACGAAACAAAGAAGATATCTTGAAATACTTTCAAAAAGACAATGAAAATTGTGAGTTTTGTCTTTTTCCATGGAAAAGGGGTGGAAGTTTCATAAAGCATCATGAGTTTCCTGTGTACATGCATATCATTGGATTGTAATCGAAGAAGGAATTTAATAATGGCATATTTTTCTTCTTCATCCCTGCTAGGGATGCAAGAACCCCGAGTCCCCTACCTATATAAGGGGAGGCATCTTCACTGTAGAAACAAAGTGCCAAACCCTAGGAACGTAGGAGAAACCTTCCAGCAGTAGAACTCTGCCGCCATGGCAGTTGGTGCCTGCTCATGAATGTGGAAAGGGTGGTGTAGTGTGGAGTAGCATGCCACCTTGGCGCCCTCGACATTGTAGCCACGACGCTGGACCAAGGTGCAGTGTCGTCGCAACACCTGCGTGGGTAGAAGACCTGGACGTTGCAGGGGCATCATTCTAGAGGTGGCGTCAACCTCTAGGAGAGGGTGGTGCTCGAGAAGCATGGGTAGAGTGTAAAACATGGAGTCATGGTCATGTGGAATGAGAGAGAGACTGCGGATCACTGCAAGAACGCTGTGGAAACACATGCAGACCGCCATGCCATCTAGGGCAGGCCTGCGAAGGACATGCTTGGCAGATCTGAGGGAGTTCCTCACCCAACCAAAGTGGCCCTACTAGGCATGAGTTCCCTGTGGAGAAGCTACCCCGTCGGGGGGTGTTGGACATATCCTATCACCTGTAGAACTTCCCCCAGCCACCTGTGGCGACGCCCGCCTAAATCGATGTCCAATTGGAGTCTACAGATACCCACCGGAGGGCGAGGCTTCAACTCCACTCACCCAGCTCCCAAGGGCGAGGAGCGGGCTACTGTCAGGTTTTCCCTCACGAAATCTGTGCACCAGACGCGACGCAACATGAGGAAGAAGAAGGGATAGAGTCAAAAGACTCTATTATCCCTCTACACACGTTCAAGGCCCAAGGACAGGTAAGTCCTTTCACCCTAGCTTGATTGTTCATCGACAAACAGTTTTGGGGTGTTTGCTGATGATGCAGTTTCCCTTCTTCAACGACTCCAGAACATTATCAATAGGAACCATATGATGTCGCCGTCTGCATCTAATAATTTTGTATTTAGGTCCATAAGTTTTTCCATTCAGAAAGAACTGGCATCCTAGTTTGTTGCCAGGACTTCTGTAAAGGCATTCATGTAAAGTTTTTCTCTACTTGTAATGAAAAAAGAGTTGATTTTTGACTAATAATAGGAAATAAAGGTGACGTGGCAGTCGTTGATTGGCCCAATTATACTTATCTTGCAAAATCCGTAGAAGATAATTGGTAGCTCAGATTTAGATAAATTATATATGAATTTTGATCAGGAGAACTCAAGGAATGAAACAAAAATATAACTAAAGCATAATTCAAATTGAAATTCAAAAAGTGTGTAAAGATGCTATCTTTAATGGTTTACTTAATGGAAAACCCAACTCTTTAGTTATTAATGATTTGGGAAGTGTTGAAAGGATGTTTAAAGTTAATATTAACCTGTTAATTGTAAAAAGGTACATTAAGAACAAAAAAGATGAAATTTGCACCTAATTGGTTAATGTAGAGATTCATGTGCATGAATATTCTTTAATAGGCCTTGAAACCCTAATATTGGTAAATGCAACTATTAATGGCTTTAATTATTCGATTTCATGTCTAGAACTGAGTTTTAATGGTTATAAGCTATTTCGATCATTAACGTTCCTAATTTGTGGATAAATATCCTTAATAAAGAAATTAGGGTTTTTTAATGAATCAAGGTAGAATTAATAATAAATAATGTTCATATGAGTATTAGAGCCTAATGAACTACAAATTGATTATAAACGAGCATAATGACTTTATCATGGATTAAAGAGGATAAAAATGGTAGCTTTAATGAAAAGAGGCTTAAAAGACTTATTTAATGGTTAATTATGCCTTCAATCCAAAACTGAGAATTAAATGTTGAAATAATTAAGGGTTTGTGATCAATTGCATTAAGTTAGTGTTTAAAATAGTAAAAGATGAAGGGAAACCCTAATTGCTATGGAAACCCTAAAAGTGAATTAGAAACCCTAGGAAACGAGCTAGGTTTAATAGATCTTGATGACATGAATAATAAAAAGGGAATTACATGATTATTTTAGGATCTTGTTGGAAATGCTTGCTTTCTTGGATTCTTATTGCATGGATATTTCTGTTCAAACCATCAGATCAGGTATGTGGTTACGCTTATGAATATCTCGAGTTAGTTTCCCAAGGTTTACCGAAGTTTTCATCGATGTCATGAATTAATTGTTGGATGATTTTAATTCATGCAAACTATAATGTGGATATGACTATCACATAAGATATGTGCCTACTAGCTCAGATCTTGGTCCCCTCTATGAATTAATAGTTGACGTAGTATATGGCTACCTTTGGGGTAGGTCCATCAGGTCATTGGATGACTTAGTATATGGCTACCAATGGGGTAGGTACATCAAGTCACATTGAGTTAGATATTGGGCTACCTTCGGGTAGTGCCATGCGACTCTATTACCCTATGTATTGGCTACCTGTAAGGTAGGACCATGGGGGTAAGAATCTACCTAAAGAGAGGTAGCATACAAGTCCACTGTAGGGATAGCACATAGTTAGGGGATAGGTAAGGATTGAGTAGTATGTCTTAAAATGTAATCTTGGTTGTTAAATGATTAATTGAATGATTACATTGTTAAGAATAATTGGATGATTATTGTTTCCCCCACATACTAGCTTCGGCTGACCGACGTTTTAGGTACAAGCCAAAAGAATAAACAATAAATCATCATATTGGGAAATACATGAGGTAAAATACAAGGAGGAGTAGTTAGAGTAGAATCCTTAAGTGGATATAAGTTTAGAGATCCAAGTTTTAAAAAAAAAAGGATGCAAAAGTTTATTTTCTTACAGCTTTTCAATTTAGTTTGTTAAAATTTAATAATTGTTCTTGGTTAATTGTCTAACCTTTGATTCCGGAAATTATGGGTGCGGCTTCGACCTCTCGGTCTCCCTTAATTGGGGGTTACCAGAAGGTGGGGTCGTAACATTTGGTATCAGAGCGTAGGTTCCTCAGTTAACCATTAATAATTATTAAATTTTACAAACTCCATAGAACCTAAGGGAGTTATTAGAGGATTATCTGAAAGACAGAGGTGTCTAGAAAAGGATCACGCCCGGGGGCTGGCAATATTTTCATCCGCACCGCTAGTTAGAATACGAGGACTCCCGGATCTATGTGACTGCCTGGCCAAAGTCTTAGGGTATGAATCGAAATAACATACCTTTAGGACTTTCTCATCTTATTTATCCCTTCTCATCACAAAATATGTTACGAACCTTAAGGATTAGGGTTTTATCTCTTCTCCTCACCCTCTTGAGGTATGGGTAAGGTTAATAGAGTCTAAGGAATTCTCCACCAAATAAAATAGTATGTAAATAAGATGTCATGGACATAAGCTTAATAGATTAAGCGTAAAGGAATAGATACATGCTTAGGTCATATGACATAAGTTGTCATTCCCTCAGGAGAGATATGAGGCTAGACCTTCTTGTCAGGAGGATAAGGAAAGAGAGTTAGTCTTGGAGATAGAGATCTCCATTACTAGTAGAGACCTAGTTAATCCTCTGAGGATGATGTTAACCCTAACCCTAAGTGAAGGTTAGAGAGAGAGATGACATGAAGTGTTAGAAGTCATGGTAGACCATGAGTTTGGTTAGACATGCCTTGAATGCCATATGAGCCATGAGAAGCGGATGACTAAGTACCTTTGGCAACCCAACCCTGGGAAGGGTCGTGCATGTTTGAGCGAAGGATAGCTCCTTTATGGATGAAGTTAGAGAAGAACCTATAGAAACCTTATGGGATGTTGCAAGTAGTATATAGCATGCACCCAAAGTACGTTAGTTGTGTGAGCAATGGGTTGAAACCCTAACTAGGAGAGTAGGAAGGATGGCTTATAAAATAAGAATAAAGAACTATGGATAACCTTGAGAGAACATAAGTTTCATCCAGGTAGGGGCATGATTTTGAGGTTGACCCTTCATGAAGAGAGGACCTCTAATGGTGAGGTTGGTTGTAGTGTTAGCTCTAGAGAGAGAGCAGGAAACCCAGCAAAAAGGTTGGAATCCTAGACTCTAAGATACGAGGAGAAGTCGGGAGTTGAGGATGATGCGACCTAGTGGATGATAGTGGTCACCACATGTTTGATCCCTAGAGGTGGATGATGTCTTGGTTTCCATGGGAGGAACCAAACCCTAGAGAGAGGATGAGGCTATGGTATTAGTGCTTACCTTCTGAGAAAGGAAGAAGAAGATATGTATACTCTGGAAAGGTTTGGTAACATGTTATGAGGCCTTGTACCTTGTTGATTGTCCTTGAGGAGGACTAAACTTTAAAGTGATTGATCGATGAAAAAGGATGATAGGAAATGTATGTCATACCTGATACTTGTTTGGTTTGTGGTTAGGAGGTTGAGCAGACAGCTGGACATCAAGAAAGTGAATCTATGGTTCCTAGGCCTAAGAGGGGAAGAGGTATACCTAATGCTCATGACGAGAATTAAGTTGCTCCTCATGTATAGAGGAAAAGGGAATCCCCTTAAGTTTAAGGTATGTTTGATGAACCCCTCACAGCTAGGTTGATGATAAAGGAAGGTATGATCTTAATCCAGCATGGAGGAAAGAGGACAAGTCTGACCTAGCATGGTTCGGCAGGTGATCTGATGTGCCTTAATATCTTGCTAGGGTTAAGTAGCCTCATGAAGATGTAAACCCTAGACCTAAGAGCTTTTGTGACCATGTTGTCAAGAGATAGTTTTCCTCCCATCCTGGGAGAGGGACCCCTTTGGTAGTGTGTATATCAGTTTTGTTGGTTTAAGGTAACCTAAAGAGGTCTCATAGGATCTTGAGAAGCTAAGTGAAGAGTACATGGTATGAGAACGAACCTTTAGACCCATAGATAACCATCTCTAAGTTCATATGGATGTGTTACCATGGAGATAACCTATATGGGGCTTGACCAAGGTAGGCAGGTTGCCATGATCCTTATGAAAGGATGGAAGTCAGCCCATGAATGTAGAGAGAGAGAGAGAGATGATGAAGGCTTGGGTAAGGTTCTAAATTGAACATGTACTATAAGAGAATCCTAAGTCTATACTAGGGTCAGGTAGGGATAAGACTGATGGAAGTAGGAGTTTCCTAATTCCCTAGTTGCACATGACCATAGGGTCAGGAGGTAACATCTATCATTGTCTGAGGGACATGGGTTAGGAGATTGATCACCTTCATGAACTCATGGGACCCAAAGGGCAGATGAGTAGGGCACTCTCTTGATGCATGAGGGAAGAGGGATGACCCCAAAAGTGCTGGCACCCTATAGACCTAGAGGAGATGACTATGGATTGTGTGTAAACCCAAGTAGGTTTGAGACTAATTTTCCTTGGAAGTAACCTTGATATCGAGATGATTGTGATATAGAGGCATGAACGACATATTTCAACTTGGATTTAAAGGTGTACTAGCAAGGTGGGATGTACCATCTCTACTCTTGGAACAGGAAGAACTCTGTATTTGGACTGCAGCCAAATGCTTTTTTCCTCTTGTTATGGGAGTGAGAGATAGGACAGTATGCATGCCATACACCAATGATAAAAGATAATGTGGGTTGGAATGTTGCCACGAGATAGGGGGGATAGATAAGATAACATACCCTGGTAAAGTGAATGAGACATGGATGGTTTGCAAATACTAAAGAGAGATAAGATAGTCATCTTATAAGGATGTTGTTAGCCTGAGCTATGTGGGATTTGCAAGTGATGCAAGGTATAGTTTGATCATCATGAGGACAAGCCCAGAGTTTTCTCAATGAAGATAGTTTTAGAGTCAAGATGAGATGATAAGTGGAATACATGAAGGTGTATGTCTCCAACTTTACCTAATACCTAAGGATGAGAAGTGGTAATGGATGCTCTGGTTGAGATATATTTGTTTAGTTTGGATAGAAGCTAGACGAGGTTGTTTGGATAACCCTAAGTTTGGAAAGGAGATAAGTTTGGCTAATACTCAGATGTAATGAGATTTGTGGAACAAGTTAATGGTTGTTTGGTTAGCCAACCTAGGCCTGGATGCAATGAAAAGATGGATGTAGAACCTCAGATGCACTTCTTTCGAAAGGAAGGTGATGAAACCCTGATGAAAGTGGTTTAGGGTTTCCGAGGTATCGATCTTGAGGAATCATGACATATAGGAAATCATGAATGAATATCACCATGCACCATGGTACTACCAAGATGATAAGTGACAGTAGTACTTTAGATGCCTAAGATAAAGTTGCATGTGGTATATGGCCATGCAAGCTGAGGGAGAAGGACCAATACCAGTTACCTAGTACATTGATTAAGAGTCCCCAAAAGAGAAAGGGAGTTCATCACTATGGATGTTGTAGGTCTCCCCTAGACCAAGGAAGGTCAAGATGCAATGTGGGTTATGGTAGATCGTCTTACCTAGATGAAATGAGAAAGAAAGAGTACCGTCAAGGGACATATCGGGTTGAACCACATATGAGAGGGATGGTTCAGCTACACCATGAGGTGAATTCAGAAGTTCTTGAGTATAACCTAAAGGGTTACTTCCATAAGGTGGAAGAAGGTACATGAAGAACTCTATGTTATTATAGTTTATCACCCCTAACTAATGGTTAGTATGATCCAGACTAAAGGGTCTGATGAGAGCATATGTGCTTGTTCAGGGTGATAGCTAGAGATAGTTCTTGTCCTATGAAAGATGTAATGATGACCACCATAGATAGTATTGGGATTTAAAGAAGATCTATAAGGGAGGTTGTGTCGGTCACCATTTCAGTAAGGTGATGTTGGTGAAAGGATCACATGATGGTTAGAAAAGGACCACAGTGTGTGTAGATGAAGTCGCTTTGATCATGCAATGGCTGAAAGGAGCCTAGAGACGACAAGAGTCGTGAGCGGATGTAAAGTAGACTGACATGCAGTTCAATGTGGGAAATATGTGACATGAAGAAAACAAATCCGACCACTATGAGCTACCGCTAAGGAAGCTGGGTCCCCGATACATGGGTCCATTTGAGATGGATTAGTGGAGAAGGTTATGGTTGACTTTACCCCTCAGGATAAAGTAATGTGTGATGAGTTCCAGGTGTCCAATTTAGAGCACTATGTGAGGTACCCCGACCAAGTGCTGAGAAATGAACCTAGTGATCCCCAAGGGAGGCTGAAATGGCCTGAGTCACCTGTGCAATTTATAGACGACAAGATGAAAGAACTCAGAGAAAAGAATATGTGTTGATAAAGGTTCTTTGGAAGCACCATGAGTACGGTAAAGCCACATAGGGGCCAACGATGGACATGGAAAAGTCTTATCCTGAATTGTTTGTTTGCTTGATAGAATTTTGAGGACAAAATTCCTATAAGAGGGGAAGGATGTTACAACCCCAATTTTTTGGGTTCATTTGGTGAGAAATGTAATTTCTCATATTAAAGCTATTTGAACAAATAATGATATAATTTGGTTTGAATAAATGGATTTCGTTTACAATAGCCTTGATGGTTGTGTTGTGGGCTTTATTGGCTATTGGGCCCAAACAACAAGAAAATTCAATTAGGGAATGAATAATTGAATAATTAAGAAAAGGAAAAATGTAGAAACCTCTAGAAGGCAAATCCAAAGAGGGATTTCATGCCTCTTATGTTCATTGGGTTCCAAGGAGTCCAAAGTTGCATAAAGAGTGCAACAAGAAAAGTTAAGATCAATTAAGTATTTCTTTATTAAGAAAGAAATTGAAAATAATGATAAAATATGGAAAACAAGTGAAAAGAGATATAATTGAGTTATCCTTGGTGGAATTTCTATTCCAAGGATTCCTAATGTTAAAAGGAATACCAATGAGTAAAATAAAAGATAATGAATATTAAGCAACGAATCAAGAGATATACATGGAAATCTCTAGAAAGTGGCATTAATGGCCACAATTGAATAAATTTTGTTTATATGTGATTTATAATGGAAGAAATAGAAAAAAAAAAAGAATATACTCTTTAATAATATTATTCTTTGTTTCCATAATAGTAGATAGTATCAATTATGAAACAAAAAAGATATCTTGAAGTACTTTCGGAAAGAGAATGAAAATTGTGAGTTTTGTCTTTTTCCATGGAAAAGGGGTGGAAGTTTCCTAAAGCATCTTGAGTTTCCTTTGTACATGCATATCGTTGGATTGTAATCGAAGAAGGAATTTAATAATGTCATATTTTCCTTCATAGTCCCTACTAGGGATGCAAGAACCCCGAGTCCCCTACCTATATTAGCGGAGGAATCTTCACCGTAGAAACAAGGTGCCAAACCCTAGGAACATAGGAGAAACCTTACAGCAGTAGAACTCTGCTGACATGGCAGTTGGTGCCTGATCATGCATGTAGAAAGGGTGGTGGAGCGTGGAGTAGCATGCCACCTTGGCGCCCTCGGCATTGCAACCATGACGTCGGGTGGAAATGCTAGACCGAGGTGCAACGCCGTCGCAGCACCTGCGTGGGTAGACGACCTGGAAGTTGCAGGGGCATCATTCTAGAGGTGGCGCCAGCCGCTAGAAGAGGGTGGTGCTCGAGCAGTGCGGGTAGAGTGTGAAACATGGAGTGGGGGTCATGCGGAATGGGAGCGAGACTGCGGATCGCTGTAGCAACACTGCGGAAACACGTGTAGACTGCCATGCCATCTAGGGTAGGCCTACGAAGGAGATGCTGGGCAGATCTGAGGGAGTTCCTCACCCAACCAAAGTGGCCCTACCGGGCATGAGTTCCCTGCGAAGAAGTTACCCCGTTAGGGGGTCTTGGCCAGATCCTATCACCTACAGAACTTCCCCCAGCCACCTGTGGTGACGTCTGCCTACATCAATGTCCGATTGGAGTCCGCAGCAACCCACCGGAGGGCGAGGCTTCAACTCCGCTCACCCAGTGCCCAAGGGCGAGGAGGAGGCTGCTGTCAGGTTGGCCCTCACAACATCTGTGTGCCAGACACGACATAACGCGAGGAAGAAGTAGGGATAGAGTCAAAAGACTCTATTTCCCCTCTACACACGTTCAAGGCCTAAGGACTGGTAAGTCCTTTCACCCTAGCTTGATCGTTCATCGACAAACTAATAATAGGAAATAAAGGTGACATGGCAACCTTTGATTGGCCCAATTACTCAATCCTTACCTATCCCCTAACTCTGTGCTATGCCTGAAGTGGACTTGTATGCTACCTCTCTTTAGGTAGATTCTTATCCCCATGGTCCTACCTTACAGGTAGCCAATACATAGGGTAATAGAGTCGCATGACACTACCCGAAGGTAGCCCAATATCTAACTCAATGTGACTTGATGGACCTACCCCATTGGTATCCATGTACTACGTCATCCAATGACCTGATGGACCTACCCCAAAGGTAGTCATGTACTAGGTCAACTATTAAGCCATAGAGGGGACCAGGATCTGAGCTAGTAGGCACATATCTTATGTGATAGTCATATCCACATTATAGTTTGCATGAATTAAAGTCATCCAACAATTAATTCATGACATCGATGAAAACTTCGGTAAACGGTAAACCACGGGAAACTAACTCGAGATATTCATAAGCATAACCACATACCTGATCTGATGGTTTGAACAGAAATATCCATGCAATAAGAATCTAAGCAAGCAAGCATTTCCAACAAGATCCTAAAATAATCATGTAATTCCCTTTTTATTATTCAAGTCATCAAGATCTATTAAACCTAGCTCGTTTCCTAGGGTTTCTAATTCACGTTTAGGGTTTCCATAGCAATTAGGGTTTCCCTTCATCTTTCACTATTTTAAACACTAACTTAATGCAATTGATCACAAACCCTTAATTATTTCAAAATTTAATTCTCAGTTTTGGATTGAAGGCATAATTAACCATTAAATAAGTCTTTTAAGCCTATTTTCATTAAAGCTACCATTTTTATCCTCTTTAACACATGATAAAATCATTATTCTCGTTTATCATCAATTTGTAGTTCATTACGCTCTAATACTCATATGAATGTTATTTATTATTAATTCTACCTTGATTTATTCAAAAACCCTAATTTATATATTAAGGTTATTTATCCACAAATTATGAACTTTAATGCTCGAAATAGCTTATAACGATGAAAACTCAATTATAGACATGAAATCGAATAATTAAAGCCATTAATAGTTGCATTTACCAATATTAGGGTTTCAAGGCCTATTAAATCATATTCATGCACATGAATCTCTACATTAACCAATTAGGTGCAAAGTTCATCCTTTTTGTTGTTAATGTACCTTTTTACAATTAACATGTTAATATTCACTTTAAACATCCTTTCAACACTTCCCAAATCATTAATCACTAAAGATTTGAGTTTTGCATTAAGTAAACCATTAAAGATAGCATCTTTACACATTTTTTGAATTGCAATTAGAATTAGGCTTTAATTATATTTTTATTACATTCCTTGAGTTCTCCTGATCAAAATTCATATATAATTTATCTAAATCTGAGCTACCAGTTATCTTCTACGAATTTTGCAAGATAAGTATAGTATGGATTAAAACGTAATCTTTGTTGTTAAATGATTAATTGAATGATTACATTGTTAAGAATAATTGCATGATTATTGTTTCCCCCACATACCAGCTTCGGATGACCGACGTTTTGTTTGTCGACATTTTAGGTACAAGCCAAAAGAACAAACATAAATCATCATATTGGGAAATACATGAGGTAAAATACAAGGAGGAGTAGTTAGAGTAGAATCCTTAAGTGGATAGAAGTTTAGAGATCCAAGTTTTCAAAAAAAAAAGGTATGCAAAAGTTTATTTTCTTATAGCTTTTCAATTTAGTCTATTAAAATTTAATAAGTGTTCTTGGTTAATTGTCGAACCTTTGATTCTGGAAATTATGGGTGCGGCTTCGACCTCTCGGTCTCCCTTAATTGGGGGTTACTGGAAGGTGGGGTCGTAACAGGAGGCACTCTAGAGGCATGCTCTATATCTCTCAAAGAAGCATGATCACTACAAATTGTAGAGGTGATGAAGTCAAACACAATTATATGTTACTTCTTAAAAAGATACATATTGATCAATAATATTTAATGGTTAGTCATCCCAAAATATTACTATTGCATCAATTATTTTGTCTGATGATTGAAGTGCAATTGAATTGAATTGTTTATTGCATTATTTCCCTATAATGAGCTAGTCACATATTTTCATCTGATCTTGCAGCTTGCTTCTGTGAGACATGGCATAACAATCTCATTATTAGCAATGGTTGTCCATGAAAACCCATGAAGACAAGCATGTACCACATGTTTACAATTTATTGTCACCCACCTTGGTCAACATTCTGGAATGATGATGAAGTCAACAGTCAGTGCGTCCATAAGAAGTTTCTTTTCAATTGTGTTTTACCACATGCCCTTGCCACACTTACTGTCAAACTAAGTATGACAAGAAGTCTTTGTTACCATATCAAAACATTCTCGAGCTGGACATGGGAATCTACCACAAAGATACATTGAGTGAATTTCCTATGGCCAATTAGAAGCAGAGCACAAAAAAGTTCTCTATTATCAATCAAGAATAGCAATACCTTATCAGTCTTTCTCTACTTATGAGTTTATCAACATTATCATATCTGTTGATGATACAAGTGGTGGAATTAATATAAAAGAAAAATCAAGATAGAAGAAGACGCACATGATCATGTGGTATATAGAGTCTGTAGTGGATAGAGGCAATCAAAAGAAGATTTTGTATACATGTATCTTTTTTTCATGCATATTGTAAAATAGTGGCCAGGTTAATGTCCTCCCCATGCGTACTCATTGTTCAAATATAAATAAAAGTATGAGTTTTGACATTATAAGCACAACTTGATCTTGATCAAAATTTATTTTTTCTTCTTTTTTGCAAAACCCCTTGATATTGGCAAGCTATTGATTGGATACATAATGTCTCTCACTACATATGTATGTGTAGTACATGATGTCTCACTACACACTAGCTATAATTACAAGTGTAGTAAGTGCTAATTTTTTCTACACATGAACTACATATACAAATTGTAACCAATGTCATTTCCCCCTACATATCATAGCTATAAATAGAATTGTAGTCATATATTTAGGTACAATGGCAACTACATTTTTAGATGTAAGGATACTTTTTACCTACAATTAGTGTTACATATGAATTTGTAGTCAGAGGAACATCTATCTACAATTTTGAAAAATGTAGCCTAAACAATTAGCTACACGAGTATTAGCTTCATATTGTAAATGTAAGGATAATTGTAGCTAAAGCTTTTTGATACAAATTTTGGGGTTTTTGCTACAATTTTTTTTGTAGTTAAAGACCTTTTTTTGTAGTGATAATATGATTGTTAGTGATAATTTTGCATTCTATTTTGAGTAATCTCGCTTTGTGTGGCGAAGGGCATCACAGCCAGATTTGAGTTATCAAGATAATTGCATCACCACACCATACAAACCATTTTTGAATTGTTATATATTATTATTATATATTTTAATTACATAACAATAACTTAGATATATAGGGAACATTATTAAATTGAAATCATAACGAAGAATGTGATCTAATAACTCATCATTTCATTTTCATGTACCATTCATTACACCAAAACTCATCAATCATATGGATACCAATTGAGACATTTTTGTACATTCACACTACATAGTTTTGTCAACCACTCAAAATATAGATTGGTATGATATTCTATCAATATGCTCTTTTGACTTTATTTTATAATATAGTAGATTGTAATGCATTTATCTAAAGATTAAAAATGTAATTTGTTTTAAGTTTCATCACTTATCACATGTTAGCATCGGTCAATGCCATCCATCATAATATCTATTTGGTAAAACTAATCTATCACCACTTTAAATCTTGATTTTGCTTCCATGTACTTTTTTCATGGCCTATCACGATGGGCCATATGAGGCCTATGAATCTTTGTAATGCAACATATTCATATGTATATAAGTTTAAGCTCTCTAGAAGATTTTAAATGATTTGGTCACTTGTCCCAGACCATTTCCCTTATCTATATCATGTTGGAATCTTCTTTTGGGATCAAGTAATCTCGTTCATGAAGTATGGATGCTGAAAATGGATTATTAGCTGATGTGGCATCTATGACTTCAGAGAAGACTACATATAGTAATATTTATCTACCCATGCAGTGGAATGGAAGCTCACCTAGTCTTTTCCATGCTCTAGGCAATGAATAATATTCAATGGATGGTGGCCTAGGATGATGCCTTTAGCTGGGGCTAGGTTCATAACTACTAACCATGAGATCAAAATGCTCATAACATTGTGAACATGATGGGGATATATGAAATGTAATTTAGATTTTGTATCTCTAAACTGAATGGATATGGATAAACAAATGATACCTTGTTTGTTTTACAAGACTCAAAATCACTATCAAGTTTTATAATCATTAAAATCAACACCCTATATTCTTACAAGTGTAAAATGTCTATTATAGACATACACATCAAACATTGGGAAGTGTTACAACACCTATAAAGACTTGAACCACATCTTAACAAAGTGAAGATTGGTATGTTGAAATAGATAAAAACTAAGATAAAATGTATAAGAATTGTAATTGAATCTGAGGTATGCAATTACAATCTCCTGGTTTCACAAACAATGGAAGAGGAGAATCTGACTATGTTAGCCTCTAATTGGATTGTCTATATAATTTGACCTCGAGCATATACAACCTTCATATCCTTTATTTCAACTAACATTCAAATCAACATGGCATGTGGTATCTATTAGAGTGTTTTTCTAATCAATGCCTCCTGGAGAGGTGAAACATTAATTTTCATCTAATACCTCAGCCATGGTTCTTAAAAGAATGCCCTAGATGTAGGGAAATATGGTGAAAGATATGGTAATAGAAACACAACTTCTAATTCCATATTCCCCTTAGACAGCAAATTGCATCAACAACTATGAAATGGGAAGAAAGGTTGCAAGGTATATACTTGGTTATGGAGCAAGTCCAATGACTATCCCTAGCTACAACATGCCCCTTTCTTCATGTTTTAATGGTTCAACATCATTGGTGACCTCCTAGTTTATCACCACATATGGCAATTGACTGCATCATCCTAGTGGGTGGCAAAGTCCTCCATTCCTCTACGTAGTACACACAAACTACTAGGAACTCCACATTGCACTACCAAAGCCAATAGGAAGAAGTTGTCCCTTCAAATGTCAACTTGATAGGGTTGACTCACTATCCCTTGTTGTATCTCCCTTATTATCCCTCCCATTTATGGGTAGGACTTTATCGGGCTCTCTAGTTACCAATCCTCAAGAGGAAAACAATTTTCATAGCTTATTATTGCGTGTTTAGAAATTCTAGACTACCCCTCTATTAATAGGAGGGTTAGAGTTAGGAGTTCTAGTCTGAGCAGGAGTCAAAGAGACAAAATTTCATGAATTTTCCAGAGCCTACAAACAATGAACCAGTTAGTTCATCAGTGAACTGGTAAGTTCACAAATGCCAATTCACACATGAGATAGTCGATTCAACACTTGAATCGGTTGTTTCACTGTGTTTCTTATTTGCAATTGTATTGACATTTAATATTTGATTAATGCACAACATGATGTCAAAATCAATCCTTGATCCAATCATATTAATCATTGTAATGGTCATTTCACATCTGAAATGGCCAGTTCACAATTTGAAATGGTATGTTCTGAATCGATCGGTTCATTTATGAACCGGTTGCTTCATGTTCAGAGCCTAGCGGTTCAGAATTCTTGTTCAACCAACGTACAACCAATATTGTTTAATTTGAATACTTAAACACTTTAGCGCTCCAGTTAAACCATATTCATGAGTAAACTCGTATTCCAAGTGTATCCTATGTGTGTGACCCTATAGGTGCCAAATTATGTTGGCAGTGAATGTCCATAAACAACTTATGACATCACAAGCAACAAGTTGTATCTAGAAACACATCATTACTACCCAATTAATTAGGAAGTTGGAAAACAACTTCAACCTACAATCCATGATCAGTGTTGTTGTTATCATATACTTCCTTTGTCTCTGATATCTAGATTATACTCAAGGCATGGAATCATCATTCTATTGACAAGCAATCCATGTTCCTTGAACTAGAGCAGACTGTCTGACATGAATGCGAGCTCACATATCACATATTGAGTCACATGAGTATGGCTATTCATTTCTCAATTTTTATTATCAAGTGTCTTGGATATGAATCTCTTATAGGAGGGACAAATCCCATCTACATTACTAGTACTCAATCCTCATGTGTCACAATACATCTGAGCATCATCTTTATGGCAACCCGTATTCAAGGTCTTATTGGATGATGTCAAAATACATTGAATGACATGTGATGAGTGTAGTGCCATCTGGTCTAAGAACCTCAATCACCACTATCACTATGAGAGATGCATCTGACTACCATTCCATTGTATCTATACATCACTTTCAAGGTGGGTCTATCTGGTACATTGTTCTCTAACAGGTACCTATGTGTTTGGTTTGATATCACATATCATGACTGATGAGATCCTATCATCAAACAACACACACTCTAGTCTTATGTATTATTATTGTCTATTTTATTTCCACAGTAATGTCCAAGTAGGGACATAACAAGAATGAATGTACTCTTATCATACATATGATCTCATTTCCCATGTCCTCAACCTGAAGACATATGTCATTGAGTAACAACATTCTTTAGAGATATACCATGTTTGTGTAGTCATCTCATGATTGAAACAAAAACAATAAATGGAATTGTTTATAAGGTATGCCCATAGAGCCAATCATATAATGATTGGCATGGCATAATTACCTAAAAGGATTTGATTAATAATAATAACATATATAAAGGAAAGATTCCAATTCATCTATTTCACTTTGTTATGAAATAATGAGGATACAAAGTGAATGTCTAGAGAATTATATTACTCAATGATGTATGTTGTCAACTTCCTATCCTTGTGATGAGATCATACATATGTTAGGAGTTCATATGCATATTCTCATTATATCCATGATCGATTGTTATTGTGGAAGGCTGATAGACAACAATAACACATAAGATCAGAGTGTGAGTTGGTTGATGACTAAATCTAATTAGTCATGATATGGAAATATCAAACCAAGTACATAGAAGCATGTTTGAGAACAATGTATTAGAAAGGCCCACCTTAAGATCAACACATAGTTTTGTGGTCACAACCATCTTTTATAGCGAAGATGGTGTGATTGTTAGAACTGAAATCACTACACTCATCACATGTCATTGGTTACGCTTTAACATCATCAAATGCAGTCCTAAAACATGGGATGTTATAATGGTGATGGTTGGGTGACTTTGACACATGGAGATAGACTGTGAGTGATAGATATGGGATTTGTCCCTCCCACGGGAGTATGATATCTTGGCCACTTGATTAGGGAGACTAAGAAACACATGCACATGCACATGTACATGTGAGTCAATATATGATATTGAGGTCACATTATATCAGATAGTCAGCTCTTGGTTTAAGAAACATGGATTGAATGTTGATAGGATGCCCAACCATGCCTCGAGTTCATCATGGATATCAGAGACAAAGGAATTATACAATGAATGCAACACCTTACACAGATTGTAGGTTGAATTTGTTCTCCAACTTTCCATTTCACTTGGGTAGCACTGATGTGAGACTAGGTACCACTCTTTGCTTATGATGTCATAATCTACTTATGGACATTCACTGCCAACGTGATATCGAACCTATAGGGTCACACATATAGGAACTCATCTAGGAGAGGAGTTTGATCTTGAACAACAATTGGATTGATTACTAAAGTGTATAGGTATTCAATTCATGCAACTGATTGCTTGATTGGATGACCAGGACTGTCAAAAGAACATCTCACTCTATGAGAGGGCCATTTGGGCTGCCAGATGGGTGTCTCAAGTAGGTGAAATCAAGTTGATTGGAGATCAATTTGGCTAAGTTCAATTCTTAAACTGACTGGTTCAATGTGAATGAACTGATCGGATCATCTCAACTCACCAGATGGATGTCTAGGTGAGTGAGACGGGCTTCTCACTTGTGGGAGATAGACCGGTTGGGTCGAATAAAGGTACATGATGTTTTTCGAATAGTTTCAGTTGTTCTTTACTTGAGGAACAAGAAAATTAACATGAGATATTAATTGGATTTGAAATAGTCAAATTCATTTCTGATTAGAAACTACCAAATGGCCATTTGGTATTGCGAGACAACCATCTCGCACACAAGTCAACCATCTGGGTGTGTGAAATGGTCGTTTTGGCTGTCACATATTGCAAATTGTTGTGAAAAGTCAAGATCTCTTAGTCCTTTCCACTCTCACTTTTAGTCTCACATTGGCTAGGGATTGGGAACCATCGGTTGCTCTGACAAGTGTTGTCCTATCTAGTTGTGGAAACTAGGAGAGCCCAGGAAAGTCCTACATGACTAGGGAGGAATAGCCACGAGAGAGAACAATTGAGGGTTGTCGTAGTGGGAGAGCAGGTGGGTGGCCAGTACACCAACAGGGAGGAAAACTCCTTCCTGTCTATTTTTGGTGAACAACAAGAGTTCTAGTTGGTCCACGTGGACTACCCTAGAGGTTGCACATACATTTTTTCATGGTGAAGACCAGAAGTTGCACAGCCACCGTCCAAGAGAAACTTGTAGTAGTTGCAAAGAAGTAAGTTTTGTCTCTAGTTTTGCTCTAGGACCAAGTATAACTTGCTAAAACCATCCTTCCTATTTCATAGTAGTTGATGAGATCTTGTTGTATTGGGGAATACAGATAGACAATTTTTTTTTACTGATACACTCTGTGCCCATATTTCCCTATAGTGGTATTAGAGACACATCAATTTACTATGTTTTAGGATAATTGATATGATTGGATTTTGGTTTTATCATTTATTTATTGCATGAGATGTGAATATTTAAACTTCTCTCATATGTGTATCCGATCAAAGACCACATAATCCCAAACTAATATACATATGATATGATATATATGCAATTTACATGAGTCTCCCTAAAAGAGGTTTTGATGGTGGATGTGTAGTGTGGTTATAGCCTAAACCCTATATTTGTGTATGGTTGGATGGTTTGGTTCTTGTTTATCTTCGTCTGCATACCGAGACTCTACCTTTTTCTTTCCAATGAAAGTTAATGCTTTCCTGTCTTTGCTCCCCTCAAGTGTAACTCGAGGTTTCCCTTATTCAATATAATAAAGTAGCAATAGGATAGTTTTTTTTCATGCAACGACGTTGAAGATGTGCATCATTGGTTGAGACGACCAGTTTGTGAGATGAGCTAATCCTCTAGAGGACCCTGGGGACAGAGGACGATGGAACCAAACGACCGTCTGGTGGGCCCAACCGGCCCTTTGGAAGGAGTCCAAACATTTTTTGGATAGGAGGCCAGACGAATGTCCCCAAAGGTCTGACTGATTGTTTGGAAGGAGTCCAAACATTGGTTAGACATGAGGACCAACTGAACAACTAAGAGGTGAGACGATCGGTTCAAAGGTTTAACCGATCTACCCAGATTGGCAAGCATCAATCTACATCAATCGTAGGTTCATACATGTGATGTGATGATTGACCTAGGTGGTAGTAATTCCTTGTGGCTCGAAGAAATTACAATTAGACATGGCCATAGACATCACTTTTTATTTTATATTGCACTTTTATGGGATATAGTTTGTATATGATACATACTATATATGGGGTAATTGAATATATTATATGTATATATATGATATATATAAAATCCCTCAATCAAACATATTAAGTCTTAGATGACCTTCAATATCAATACACATGAAAAACTTGTTCGACCAAGTGTAGGTTATGAAAAAGCAAGGTGCACCATCTACCTCGTGGAAGTGTGATGGTAGTAATGTAGGAGCCACCAAAGTGGGGTGCATTAGTATCATATTGGCTATTGGGTCATGCTTAACTGGTGATTCTCAGAGAGTCTGGGCCCAGAAGTATGCAGATGATTTTGGCAAAGAGTTGTGCATGTCATCTATCCAAGAATTGCATATGATGCAATTGGCACGATTTCCTACCTTAATGATTGATTATGGATACTAGTGTAGCCCGAGTAATAATTGAATCATTTTGGATCTTGGCTCACTAGAAAATTGTTTGCTGCAATTTTCTGAATTGATACTTGACGGTTATCAATTTGAACATATAATGAGAATGATAATTAATTAAAGACCTAATTGTTATTGCCCAATTTTTATCAAATCAAATCAAATAAAAAAATTGAGTTTTTGAAAAAATTGCATATTCTTTTGTAAAATCAAATGGCCATATAGAACAATGACTTTTCTCCATGATCGGTCTTTGAGAAGGACAAAATTTTTTGGAACAACTTCCATGACTGGTTTAGGATGCTGAGAATTATTCTCACACAGAAGCACAAGATCTATGTCCTAGAAATGCCAGAACCAGAGGAACCACCTCAAAATGCTCCAAGGGCTGAAAAAGGATGCTTAGAAGAAGCATATTGAAGACGTCGTGGATGTCAAGTGTCTGATGGTTTGTTCAATGATCCATGAGTTTTAAAGGAAACATGAGAACATGGGAGTGATTGAGATGGTCACACATCTCAAGAACATGTATGGAGATCAAGAAAGACAAGAGAGTTTTGATGTCTCTAAGGAACTGTTCAAATGTCACATGGCAGAAGAAGATCCAGTAGGTCCTCATGTTCTCAAGATGACTGGGTATGTGGAGAACCTAACCAAATTGGAATTCCCCTTGGGCCAAGAGTTGGCCATTGATGTGATTTTGTAGTCTCTACCTGAGTCATATAGTTAGTTTGTCATGAACGACTTTGACAAGCCGTTGACAAAGTTCTTGGGCATGTTGAGAACAGTTGAAACACAAATGAAGAAGGACTAGCCCAAGTCTATGATGATGATCAACAAGACAAAGGGGAAGTCTAAAGTAAAAGGCAAAGATAAGAAAGGCTCTAAAGCTAGCCAGAAGCCCAAGTCTTTAGATCTCAAGGTAAAAGGTGGAATAAAGAAACAAAGAGGTGATTGTCACCATTGTCACCAGTCTAGACATTAGAAGAGAAATTTCCCACTCTGGTTAGTGGAACTAAAGAAGAAGAACGATGGCATTGAGGCCTCCACTTTAGGTATTAACAACATTCGATAAATTTTACTTCTTCATTTTGGTATGTGATACCAAATAGAGATCTGACATACTGATGTGCATGATTGACAAGAAGTAAAGACCTTCATGGAAGGACGAAGATGGACAAGGTGAATCAACTTTTGTGGAAGCCAGAGTCTGCATTTAAATTTATCCTAGCCCAAAGGATATGTAATAGAGTTACTAGAACTACTATTTCATTATGCCATTAGAATAGAAACATTTTCTATATTCATCTTATATGGACAAGGATGATTATCAATAAAGAGTCTTAGTGTTTCTGTTTCGAAGAAATGATCCACAGATGAAAGTTTATACCGAAGGAATGTAATTGATAACTCAATATTATCATTAGCATTATTCATCTTGTATGTACACATAAGAAATCCATACTTAGAATACATATTGATGTTGATCTAGATTCCCTTGCTTACATAACCCAAGGAAATATGCAACTCTTACACATGCACAATATGGCATGACATCCTTCACTAACATAGTGGGAGGATAAAGTTTTCATTAGACCTTATTCATATGAAACATGAAAATCTTATGGAATGAATGATATAGAAAATTAATACTTCAATTTCATTTTCTGGTAATATGATGATATGTACCAAAATGAAATCTCCTAAAACTGTTCAAGGAGATTATAAATGATGTATACCATTGGTGAAAGTATTAAGATACTTTGATATGATCAAATGTTAAAATACTTAATATCAATACCTTGAGTACCTTTAAGAATGAATTGTGATAATGTATCACAAGTCAAATCCATATGAATAAGAGAATGTGTCAAAATGAAGGAATTATACCATGATGAGCCATGATATGATTATCAATTAATTTAATCTTCTTATACACTCACAAATATATACCTATCACTAAATGATGTACCATATGAATGGTTTGTAAGACATCATATATGATATGATTTGGGAATATCCCAATAGGTCTAAAGGATTGAAACCTACCTTAAGAAAGTGGTTTCTTGAGAAGGTTTATCCATAAACCATGATAGTTGAACATTACTATTAATCTCAATCCAACAACAAAATTGTTTTTTTAATAGGATAACTGAGTTCTTAAAAGATTCAATGGGAGTAAAAGTAAACTCAAAGTGTTTGAGATCAACAATATGGGTGCAATGAGAATAATGAGAATAAAAAGTTGTTGTGGAATCTCAGGTTCATCATATAACACAAAACAAAATATTCTAGTAGAACACATCTAAGATTGGAGGATTGTCATATAAGATAAGCCAACTACCACTAGAAGCTATTTCTAATTAATATGGGATCCATGTAAGCTAACAAGGTATAACCTTGATCATTCCACCTAAAGAGGTAACACCTAAAGGGTGCAATAGGATCTTATAATCAAGACCTACATGGATAACATCAAAGGACCAATTAGTTGAATAAATCACGTTCAAGTTTTAGGACATGATAGAAATTCATTTACCAATTGTCATGCTTGTTGTTATAGTTAGAATGGACTATGATATTTTGCATATGAAGATGGAAATCAGATTCCTTAAGGGAATACATTAGAGGATTTGTTGGTGACACAACCTAAATGGTTTCATAACTTCATGAATGAAAATTAAGTCCATAAACTACAAAGTTCAATCTGGGATTGAAACAAGAAACTCAGAAGTGGGATGTTTTGATTTGACAAGATATTTAATGATCTTGACTTGAATCAAGAAAAAAGAAGAAATATGTGATTTAGTGGGAGCATATATGAATATTCCTCATATGATGAGGAATAACATATCAATATTTTAAATATTGAGAAATGGCATGAAAACCACCTTCGACAATGAAGGATTAAGTGAAACATCTTATGAGATACAGATCTAGACCTATGAGATAGTTCTTGAAGTTTTCACAATGGAAGTTTAAGCATGTACAACAACAATGTATTGAAAGAGTTCAGCATGGAAGGATTCAATGAGAGATAATTCAAATTACTCTCTCGTGGACCCAATATCCCGATTGTTATGAAGAAGGGAAATATCATGAATAAGATTCCATGGGCCAGCCCAACAATGGATCTATCATGAATGTTGTAAATGTATCTATCCCAGATAATCATGTATATATTGGACATGACAAGATAATATAAATTCCAAAAAAAGTGATTAAAAAATCATTAAAGATATTCATTAGTACTTGGGAAGTGACTAAGGATAAATTTCTAGTCCATGATGATAGAAATAAAAGGGAAGAGTTGGATGTAAAGGGTTACATCAATGCAAGCTTCCATAAATGAAAAAGTTGATCACAAAATAAAATATGTTTTGATTTTAAAAGAGAAAAGATGTGATTAGTTGGAAAAGTTTCGAACTAATAGCCATTAATACTATCTTATGTTAGAAGTTGAGTATAATTGAGTTATGAACACAAAGTGATACTATATGGATCTAGAGGTTCATAGGATGAACTTATAGATGTTCCAACTATTGATGACTCAGTAGAAATACAGTGACAACAATGGAGCTAATTGTTAGGCAAGGAGTATCAAATACCATATTATGGTGGTTTCATCTCAGAGCGAAGAGATAAGAAACATGCAATATCTCGACTGTAAGAAAAGTCCTGCTAACCTGCTAAATCAGCACTAGCGCAACAGAAGCATGTTGGACATTATTAGATCACTAAGGATGAGATTCATTGGTGATTGTCTGTAGGTGCAAGTGGGAGTCTTTTGGTAAGGTATTCCTATAGAGCCAATCATATGATGATTGACATGTCATAATTACCTAAAAGGATTTGATTAATAATAATAACATATATAAAAGCAAGCTTCCAATTCATCTGTTTCACTCTGTTATAAGATAATGAGGATACAAAGTGAATTTCTAGAGAATTATATTACTCAATGACGTATGTTGTCAAGTTCCTATCCTTGTGATGAGATCATAAGGATGTTAAGAGTACATATACACATTATCATTATGTCCATGATCATTTGTTATTGTGGAAGGTTGATAGACAAAAATAACACATAAGACCAGAGTGTGAGTTGATTAATGACTAAATCTCATTAGTCATGATATGTCAATATCAAACCAAGCACACAGATACATGTTAGAAAATAGTGTATCAGACAGACCCACCTTGAGAGTGACACATGGTTTTGTGGTTAGAGTCATCTCTCATAGTGATGGTGGTGATTGTGATTCTTAAACATGAAATCACTGCACTCATCACATGTCATTGGATATGCTTTGACATCATCAAACACAGTCTTGAAACATGGGTTGTTATAGCAGTGATTATTGGGTGACTTTGACACATGGGGATAGACTGTGAGTGATAGATATGGGATTTGTCCCTCCTACAAGAGTATGATATCTTGGCCACTTAATTCGCGAGACCGAGAAATGCATGCACATGCACATGTGAGTCAATATATGATATTGAGGTCACATTATCTCAGATAGTCTACTCTTAGTTCAAGAAACATGGATTGAATGTTGAGAGGATGACTAACCATGACTTGAGTTCATCATGGATATCAAAGACAAAGTAATTATACAACCACTACAACACCTTACACAGATTGTAGGTTGAAGTTGTTCTCCAACTTTCCATTTCACTTGGGTAGCACTGATGTGAGACTAGGCACCACTCTTTTCTTGTGATGTCATAAGCTAGTTATGGAAATTCACTGCCAACGTCATATGGGACCTATAGGGTCACACACATAGGAACTCATCTAGAAGAGGAGTTTGATCTTGAACGACAATTGGATTGATTACTAAAGAGTTTAGGTATTCAATTCACGCAACTGATTGCTTGATTGGCTGACCAGGTCTTCCAAATGACCATCTCACTGTGTGAGATGGCCAGTTGGGCAGACATATGGGCATATCAAGTAGGCGAGATAGCCGTTTGGGGGTTAGGTTGATCAGAGATCAATTTGGCTAAGTCCAACCCTTGAACTAACTAGTTAAATATGATTTAACCGATCGACTCATCTCAACTCACCATACAACTGTCTGGGTGAGTGCGATGGGTGTCGCCCTTGGGAGAGACGGCCTGGTTGGGTCAAAAAAAGGTTTAGTATGTTTCCCAAGTAGTTTCAGTTGTTCTTTACTTAAGGAAAAAGGAAGTTAATATCAGATATTAATTGGCTTCAAAATAGCCAAATTCATTTCATATGGGAAACTACCAAGTGGCCATTAGGAAGTGCTAGATGAACGTCTTGTGCACCATACGACCATATGGGTGTACAAAATGACTACTTTGGCTGTCGTAGATTGCAAATTGTTGTGAAAATTCAAGATCTCTTAGTCCTTTCCACTCCCACTTTATGTCCCACATTGGCTGGGGACTGGGAACCCTAAACCTAACCCCTCCTATATATAGAGGGGTATTGGGGGCTTCCCATGACATAACAACTACACAAACAATAGAGAATCAGTTGCTCTAACAAGTGTTGTCCTCTCTAGTTGTGGAAACCAGGAGAGCCCAGGAAAGTCCTACCCGACTAGGAAGGGATAGCCACAGGAGAGAACAATTGAGGGTTGTTGTAGTGGGAGAGTAGGTTGGTGACTAGTACACCAATGGGGATAACAACTCCTTCCTATCATTTTTTGGTGAACAATAGGAGTTTGGTTGGTCTGTGTGGACTACTTTAGAGACAGGAGTCCTTTGGCTGCTACTCGGAGAGTAAAGTCAACTTGCAGTTCGTGGCAAGACTATAGGAGTCACTATAGAGGTTGTGTAGATATTGTTCATGGTGAAGACTAGGAGCTACACAACCACCGTCTAAGAACAACTTGTCAGCAGTTGCAAAGAAGCAAGTTTTTTCACTAGACTTGCTCCAGGACTAGGTATAACTTGCTAAAACCATCCTTCCTATTTCATAGTAGTTGATGCGAACTTGATGTATTGGGGAATACAAATAGATAAATTTTTTGTTTCCACTTCTATACTCTATGCCCATATTTCCCTACAGGAATTACCTTTATCATTATGAAATCAGGTATCTAAAGGCCCATTACAATCATCGTATGATTAGATCTATGGGCATAAAAACCAACACTAGATCGAATTAGGATTCCTTCTTTGTTTCTAAGTAATTCCATGAATTAGGTACCAATAATAATTTATTTGACACTCAAATAATCATTGAGTATAGTGTGAAACACATACTCTAATATTTGATATTTACCTAGGAGTTTAGAATCCACTCTAAAGTCCTCTCCATTGATTGATATTATTATATGAGTAATTTACATGGGTAATTTATGCATGCAAGGGAATAGTAAACTAAGGATTTAAAATATGAGGGAAAAATAGTCAAATTAATTTTGACTATGTTTAGAAGATGGTATAAATTAGTTAATCCTACCCTTGGTGGTTTGTAACTAGACATGAAAAACAAAGTTTCTAGTAAAACATAGGATAGCAAGATTATAATAGTCAATAGAAAGGGAAAATAGGTAGAAAGGTACGGGCATGGAAAGATCTTAAGAAAGGGTGAGTCAGAACTCTCACACTTTAGAATATTTTATCTTTCTTGTTTGACATCTTTTCTTTTCTTCTTGTTTTTCTTTATCTACTAATTCACTCATGTTCATCCAAAAATATCTGGGGTGCTGTGAAGGACCTGGTGGAGTTGTTGGGTGTGTAAAATGGTGGTAAGGTGATTAGGAAAAGTTATTGATGGTGGATGTGAGGTGCATCCTTTATAATATGGTGGAAATGAGGTGAAAAGGGAGTTTAAGAGGGATAAATGGAGGATAGCTACTTGGATGGGCATAGGCCCAAAACCTCTATGGAAAATGACAGGGGTTACATATATTTTGTGTGGTTATTGGGTAATTTTCAATAGGGTTATGGGGAAATGTTTGCTACTTTATATTTTTACAATGTAATGAAATGTTTAAGGGATTCAAATTAGTCAGTACAACTTATTAGGTAGTATCATTAAGTGCACATGGTTAGGTTACTAGAGGCATTCACTACCTATTGGTGGGGTTCCGAATATGAGCCAACAAATGGACCTGACCTATGAGATTTAAACTGACATACATGTGTCTTTTTGGAAAATTATGGTATATATATTTCAAAGCCCTATAATGGGGACACAAATACAAAATTCACATGGACATGAAGCTTACAAAAGTGGATATAGCTGAACCTAGAGGTGACAACTTACAAAGTAAATCTCGAATAAAGCTAACTAGAAGAATATTACATCAGGTTTCAATTTCTAAGAATAATTGATGAGATCCCTATAGTTTTAGCTTTATGGAAGTCATGTAGTAACTTCAAATCCTTTTATATCTTCTGTAACACCATAAGAGAGTCCATTTTGTCACCTCCATTTCTCCTGGAGTTTCATTTTAATCAGATGATATATACATATCTAGTTAGAGCCTATAGTTGAATGACAACTTTCAAGTTTGATCAATTGCTAATGCAATTAAGACAGTCTAAAAGAGAGTAAGGAAATCTTTTGTTGAGTTTCAAGTGAACTCGAACCCATAAATACCTCTTGTAATTATAGGAGGAAAATAAGTGATCAGTTGATTCCACAACAAGCTGGCAATGTTGAAAATAAGGGTCTAACATCGTGCTCCATCTTCTAATTCTATCCATAGTGGCTAGATCGTTCTTGAGAGCTCTAAAGGTTTAAGGATCCATCTCTATAGGAAGTAGTTGTGGAAAAGTTCATCATTATTATTATTTATGACAAGAAAAAGAATTCATCGCGTGTTGTCATTACGAGTCTTTCCGTAAATGAAATTTGTGACAATTAATTTCGTTCCATCACTTTTAGTAATAATGAAAACTTAAATATGTTGTCTTTATTAGTTATAACAACAACATAAATGGTGGTCGTTAATGCTATTAGTGATCTCATAATTCCATCGCATATACCAATAATGACAATTTTACCATTTTGATGGAACAAATAATAGAGACGTGTTTTTCTATCGTATATATAAATAATGAAAAACATAAAATATAATGAATTAAATACTCAATTTTTATATTGGTGTGAAGTCATGCTTGACTTTCAAAATTGACACAAATTAGTATAGAACAAATGTCTTATCTTATTAAAAATCAAAATGAATTACATCAGAATACATTACATGGGGAGGATATTGTACCTTGCCCCTTAACTCAAAACAATACATATATCTCAACAACAAAATGTGTACATGTTTATTCTTCAACTATGTGCAACAGTGACATGAATTTGCACATCTATATTTCTAGATTTTCTTTTGGAAGTTTCTCCAACAAAGAACCAACATACTCCAAAGGTGCACACCAGTTATGTGAACCATGCATTTCCTTCATCATCCAATCCCTCTAAGTAAGCCCAGTGCGTGCTCCCAAAAAGAATTGTACCATACGCAAGCTCTGATCAATGTGTGGTCACATATTTGAGAATATAAATACCATCTATAGAACACATTTATAATGGCATGTGCACTTACTGTTAGTTATAAGAAGTGAAATCCATGTAACTTCATCACCATGTTTTCAAAAAGAAACCTTGAATCAGACATGCAACTGGCCAGAATCCTTTCAGCTAGATACCAAGTGATCTCGGGCAAAAAATTACAGTTAATTTGTTTTAAATAAAAAATACCAAACAGAATAGGCTTAAGGCTTGTGACATGTACTTGGTGTCTTAGAAGTGTGACTGGCCTAATTAAGTTGGTTGCAGTAGGCCACCCATGCACTCCTTCACCTCTATTATTTGACCACCTTCGAAGTAATTGATGTAATATATGAAATAGAGTATGTCAACATTTATGACCTAGCATGAAACCCAAATTAAGATAGATTCATAACACCACTATAGTGCACTATAAAAGTCATTGAGCTGGAGAAAAAGCATCTACATAAATGGGAACTGAAAATAGATCTTTGACGTTAAATCTTTTTACTTTTCAAATAAAAAAAACCATGTGAGAATCTTCATAAACAATGTCATATTCAAAGGCATAAAATAAAAACAAAAAAGTACAACAACCAATCTCCACTAAATGTATACCCAAAATAAAAATTTCCAAGTCTATTCACACTAATTGTAATGTAAAAACTCAGTGTAATGCAACATCATACTTCTTTTTGTTTCCAAAAAACAATTATCTATGCCACAATCAAAAATGAAATAGTAGTATCAATAAATTATTTGATGTAGTTGCATATGTACCAAAGCCAAATCATGGCACTTACTTTGACATAAACATGACTCAAATGAAAGAGTAGGTATTTCATGGTTTTTAGGTATTGTGGATGACTCATAATGTGATCAACATTCAAAAAGAGAGTTGAATCACCAAGTGTGACTTTTATAACGTTCATAGCCAACCTATACCAACTTCATATATGGATGTACTAACAACCAATTAATAAAGGAAAACAAACTAAGGACCAAAATAAGCATGTAGCCAGTAGACCAATCCAGACTGGTACACAATTCCAAATAGGTATATGTACAATCCTATATTTCACATAAACATATATTTTATATCTCCAAGTGCAATAGCGCTCAATGTGCTTCCCACATTAAACTTTCAGCATAATCAAAAAATACTATTTGATTTCCTTTTTCTTTAACGGTTACATTGTGATAATAGGCAACCTCTTTGATTTTCTACATATACCAGCTTTGTTTCCATTGGATTGGAAGATTTTGAGGTCAAATCTAATTGCCTAGTAACAATGATAAGAACTTAGTTTTGATGATTTACTTAACAATGTCTTGTGCTAGAAATATCTTTCATAGACTTTCATCTAGTGGGGAACGACCAAAATGTGTCTTGATTTAGTAGATAATTGACCTAGGTGATGGACAATATAGGCATTTTTTTGCTATTTTACTAATTATCAACATGATCTTTTTTCTTGAAAGCTTCTAGAGATTAAGAAGCCTATAGCAGCAAAGCATAATATAAATAGACCATAGTTAAAGTGAAACATGGAAGATCTATCTCTAATTCTAAAACAAATCAATCAAGGCTCCATACCTTGTAGAAGTGAATAAAGCACCACTTATTAGAAATGAAAACTTTCTAAAATATGAAAATGATTAAAATTAGAACTTGGAACCTTACTAGCTGCTTTCAAATAAATCTCAATGATCATGGCACAAAGTAATAGGTAGAAAAGAAGGGAAATGGGCAACATGGATGAATACTTAGTATATTTGTTTGTTTGTTTCCTCACCTCATTCTTTCAATAAATTAATTGCAGCAACCTTGGTGCCACTTGACATAACCAATAATGATTCACATAATATATGTAAATTGTAGAATTCTAGAAATTATTAGTAAAGTAGTCTATCAATGTAAAATCAATTGATGAAAAATTGCTACATACCCCATTGATAGAGGTAATGCGTCAATGAAATATATTGTAATCTCAGACCAAACCCTTGAGGGAATTGGTACTGGATGTAATAACCCTTGAGATAGCCAGTTGTCATTGGTGTTCTATTGGAAATGGAGCATCCATGATAGTTTCTTAACCTCACTACACGTTCCTTTCTACCAAAATGCAGCTATGATTTGTGCAAGATTCATTTATACCCTAAATGTCTACCTCCTTCTTAATCATGTGTCTCATGTATGACTTTACTAATAAAAATAGAGTTCAGATTAACCATTGGCCACTATAACACTGTATAGTAATAATGGAACCTTCTATTGGACTCTAGGGCCTAAGAAATTATATAGTTTGTTACAAGAGAGAAATTAATGATATACCTTGTATATGATACCTTATTCACATTATTTGTGGAGTCTTCAGAAGTTAAGGGATTGTACTTCTATCAGAACCTTCCTCATGCAAGGTGGAATGTAAGATCCTATCATAGCTCCACCAGGATGAGAAGATGAAGCTTCTCCACCCAAGGACTATCAACAATTGACTCTTACTATGTTTTGAGACCTTTTCATGGGCATTTTCACGTGTAATGGTCACCCCTGCTACCGCAAGAATCATACAGACCATGAGAACTGCACATGGTTGCTTTGTAAGCATGGACAAATTATTAGGCACCCTTTTGTATGAATTTTAGCTCCAATGTTACAAACTAAGTGGAGTATCATAAAATATCCAATATTTTAACATAATTTTGATAAGAAGTACCAAATAGTTCTATATATATAACTGAAAGTGGTCAAATGCAACTAAGAAAAAAGGATTGAAAGCGGGCATCACTTCAATTAAATGGAAGAAAGAAAAGGATACTATAGAAAATGGAAAAATATGTTGTTCTAGTAGCATGTTTATCACTCCATAAACTTCAATGTAGTTGTCAAATACAACCTACTAATTGAGAGCAAGTTGCCAAAATTTCTGAACTGAGAATGTGAACATGCTTCTCAACTGAGAATCACTTCCAACACATCTCAAAGAACAAATAAGGGTGTGTATGTTTATTAAGACATAACCCAAACCCCAAAATGAAACTAAATATATAGACCCTATTTTAGTTAGAATTATCTTTTCATTCATATCACTACCCTAACTATGATCTCAACATTATTAGTGGATTCTAGGAGGTCTTTTCCTATGATATACAAAGATATCTATGCATGAACCTCAGGAACAAAGACTCATCTTGCTTCATGGTAAGTTGTTAGTATATTTGGCAGAGCAGGAATACCTATACTTTTGAAAATGAAGATAGACTCATCAAGCACCATGTTATGTTCATAAAGAAAGTAACTAGAGGCATCCATAATACATGGATCAAGAAGAAGGAGACACACAACGAAGTAGGTCACCCCATTTCCATTCAATGGGAACCTCAAACTCATGGAAAACTAATGGGCAATGTGAACACCAGTTACCCTAAGATGAAGGTAGTATCTATCTTGGTCACTAGGGATATGAGAGTAGGTACAACCACTAAGACAAATATTATAGTCATATATCTGGCTCTAGAGGTTGCATGGAAGGGGAGGGGGGTAGGCAGGTCCTCGTTGAATTTGATAGTAAGCATTTTGTCCAATCTACTAACGGGGGGATAGTAGAACACCCCACCCCTGCAAGATGCAAGGAAAAGATCCTCAATCTTATAATGAAAGACTGGGATGTGGACATCAGATATACTAGAACAAAAGTTAATGGCCTTGCTGAAATCTTGGCAAACACCATTAAAAAAACCATAGTACCTATCACATATATGTGGGACATCTTGATAGTTTAGTGAGCCTAAAATTCTAGAAAACAATTTTCTAAAATTGATTGTTTTTAGAAGTAAGAACAATCCTTAAAATGACCATTCAACTTATCATTAATTAGGAATCCATAAGGGAGATTCTTTCGTTAGATGCCTCTAGAGTCTACTGAGATACTAGCTATCACCAATATATCTTGTTGTATTTGTTGGCAGTAGTGCAAGAAGAACTCCCTTATAGGGACAAGAGAGGAAAGTGCTTGTAATTCCCAATCCATCTCCAAGTTTTCTGAATCAAAAAGAAATATTGATTATAAATTTAGAAACTAAATAAACCAAATGACTAAGACTAATTTATTTAATTACCAACAAAAGTAGTCTGCTACCTCCAAAAAAATAGTACAGTCTGGCTTCCAGTCATGCAAATTGTCATCACTTGAATGATCTTTGCCTTGGAAATAATTGTTGGAAAGGAGTTTGTCCACTTGTTCTACAATCACAATTAGTTACTATTATCCACATATATCTAATTTTTAATAGCAATTAGAGGTTTAATAGATGTTAAAAAGCATTATTTATAGAGTTCATGAAGACATACACAAAGGGTCAACAAATTTAGGACATTGAAAAAACCATGCCCATGCCAACAAACGTCAACGATAATAAGGGACATGATCCCAAGGCATGATAAACAAAGGAAAAGCTTCACTAGTATCTTAAGTTGCATGGAAGATGTAAGTGAGACTCAACATACCTAGAGGATGACTGACATGCTTAAATGAGTTATTCACTTGATTGGTGTTATATCAAAACATCCTAATGAACCGTCTATATAATTCAGAAATTGCAAATATAGATAAGTTTTATGTAAAATAGGTTCTACAAAAATTTGTTTGGAACAAATATGACAAGCGAGGAGTATATCAAACTATGTCCTATTGGGTTAAGCTCAAATATATATGACTACATCCTATTGGATCAAATATGACAAGAAACAAATTCTTTGAGCCTTGAGAAAGTTTGGCTTGGAGAAAATCAAAAGAAGTTGGTTAGTTTGTCTGGATTGCTTTTTATTTTTTATTATGATTACTTCCTCTATCACTACTACAAAATAGGCCTTTTGCGTCGGTTGTTTAACACCCTTTGGTGACGGTTTTCAAGCGACGCCTATGTGGGCGCCGCTAAAGGTCGAACTCTTCGGTGTCCGTTTTCTAACCAACGCCTATATGACCTATAGGCGTTGGTTATATATAGTTGGCCGACGTCTATAGGGTTGGAACTGTGATATTATAGGTAGATACCACAACACCTTGGCAGGGGAACCAATTTTGGACTCCCCCGAAGTCGTCAATTTATACCGTGACGCACCACATTTTGGACAATCTTTCAAATCTACATAGTCCTTTTGAAATAATACACAATCATTCGGGCATGCGTGTATCTTCTTGGCCTCCATTCCCATTGGGCACAACATTTTCTTTACCCGGTATGTTGAGATTGGTAGCTCGTTTCCTTCAAGAAGCATTTCTTTCAATAAAGTCAACAATGAAGTGAAGCTTTTGTCACTCCATCTATTGTTAGCTTTCAACTTATACAATCTCAACACAACACTAAGCTTCGTAAACTTAGCACAGCCTGTGTATAACGGTATCTCAGCATCACGCACAATGTTTCTAAAGATAGGAGGTGGATCGATGTTCTCTACCCTAGAACTATCCAACATCGCATCAACGATGTCTACTAGAACTGGTTCGTTCACATCTACGTCATCGGAGGAAATTTCTTCTTCCACCCAAGCACTGTTATCGACATCTACTGGTTTCGAGTTTGAAATCTCTCCATGCCAGTGCCATTCTGTATAGCCTTGTACAATCTCGTTGCACATGACATGGCTTTTAATTTCCTCACCAATGTTGAATTTCAAGTTGTTACCGCAATGCCTACATGGACAGTAGAACCTATCTATAGGTTTTTTCCTATGTTCCTCAGCAAATCTAATAAACTGATCAAGACCAGATATAAAATCTGGGGTGCAGCGATTGCGAATGGACATCCATGATCTATCCATTCTATGATCAAAGAGAAAACAAGTATATATTAGGACAAGATTAGGGTATACACTTAAATCCTATCCAAGATTTACTCCAACAAACACATGTGATGTCATTCTTATATATAATAAATGTGTACCACCTATCCCATCCTTAAACACCTAATCTCACTAGTAAGTGTATAATGTGTATTGGGTTTTCAAGAAAATTTCGGCAGCATTTCCCCGCTGTTCTCTAAGTACATATGTACTTAGAGAACAAACGGGGAAATGCTGCCGAAATTTTCTCAAAAACCCAATACACATTATACACTTACATCCTAAGTGAGATTAGGTGTTCAAGAATAGTCCCAAACCAGGGACTATCCAAGATTTACTCCCAATGAGTAAATCTTGGACGGGTTTCTAGGCCAACAAACACAATAATAGATATCTACAATGAAGCCGGACTCCATACAAACAATATATAATTTAGTGATTGTTCATTCTAATTTATACCAATGTACAAGTAATATAAAGAACATTAATTGTTCACTTTCTAGGCCAACAAACACATGTGATGTCATTCTTATATATAATAAATGTGTACCACCTATCCCATCCTTGAACACCTAATCTCACTAGTAAGTGTATAATGTGTATTGGGTTTTCAAGAAAATTTCGGCAGCATTTCCCTACTGTTCTCTAAGTACATATGTACTTAGAGAACAAATGGGGAAATGCTACCAAAATTTTCTCAAAAACCCAATACACATTATACACTTACATCCTAAGTGAGATTAGGTGTTCAAGAATAGTCCCAAACTGGGGACTATCCAAGATTTACTCCTAATGAGTAAATCTTGGACGGGTTTCTAGGCCAACAAACACAATAATAGATATGTACATGTTAGGGTTTCATCACAATTGATGTTAGGGTTTCATCAATGTTAGGGTTTAATCAAATCAAATTATGATGCTAGAATGGACAAGTTTAAATCAAATTAGGGTTTAAATCAAAACAAACACAGCCGTGGCTGCACGGCCGTGGTAGGCCATTCTTCTCAATTCTCAGTGAAAGAAGTAGAACACTAACTAGTCTTAGGTTTTGAAGTCAGAGCAGCAAGCAGAGCAGAGCAGCGGGCGGCAAGGAAGAAGACAAGGAAGAAGGTGATACAGCTAATACCTTGTGAGCAGCGGAGGCAAGGAAGAAGACAACACCACAGTAGGGCGTGAGAAGGGAGGAAGGAGCGGGCGGTAGCGGCGCAAGGAGGAAGGCGGAGGGCAGCAGCGGCGACGCAGAGCAACAACAGGGATCGTCGGCGGCGAGCGAGAAGCAGCAGGCACCCGGCGGCGATTTTGGGAGAGCGACGACGAGCAGCGCAAAGGAGAATCTATGAAACAGGAAGAAAGGGGGAAGAGTTGGGTGATCGGGCCTCTATTAAGTTGGTCAACGGTGTCGGTTATCTATGACAATCGACGCCTATTATCTTCAGCGTCGGTTAATCATAAAAAACGGATGTCCAATTAGACAATCTTTACCCCAAATTAATTGGCGGGAACTATTATCAGCGTCGGTTGTCCAAGGATAACCGACACTGAAAGTGGAACTTTTCGCACAAAATTTCATTTTACATAGGCGTCGGTGAATCGTTAAACAACCGATACTGTATGTGACCCAGAATGTTTTCGCTCAAAAATTGGATTTCGCGGGCACTTTTAGGCGTCGGTTGGTTATACTCAGGTGACGCTGATTACAAAGCGGTACCTGTGTCTGGCTGGTCTTCGAATATAGACGTCGGTTTGCATAAATAACCGACGCCTAATATTATAGGCATCGGTTTTCCTAAAAAACTGACACCCAGAAAAGCGACATTGAACGCTATTTCTGTAGTAGTGTATGTAGTATGAATGATTCATTATTTTGTTGATGTACCTATTATTTTTGGGCCCTTTAAGTTGTTTTTTGTAGTTCTTTGTGAATGTGGGCCTCCAACTACTATTGGATGATGGCATGGACCCTCATAATTATGGCCTATCCAACTATTCTATATCAGGAGCTTTGTTGATCCTTTTGGCCGAGCCTGCTCATTCTGTGAAGGGTGGAGTTAATGTTGATATTTTTACTTTGTGTTCTATATTCTAAGATGTTTTCATGAAAAAATTGTTGACTAAAGTTGGTGAGAGTTTATGAAGTCATGAAGACTCTTTCATTTCTCTCAAGCTCATGAAATGTGGTTCTTAATGATAAGGTGATGGGACAATTTTTTCTCTACCATATTTAAATTTTGACTACTTGTAAACGGTCTGGTTATCGATAAGATGCTCTTTTGGTTTATCTTCTGAAGATTCATTCTATATATCGTAGCTAATTAGTTTTCTTGTATAGATGACTTCTTCTTAGAAATAAATAATGCAATAGATAAGGTCATTTTCTTGTATAGATGACTTCTTCATGGAAATAGCTAAAGCTATAGATAAGGTCATGCACACACTATATTTTCCCCCTCCCTTCTATACTTTTAATTGGACTTGAACTTTTCTTTTAGGTTTGGTGTTGGATCCACCTTCTGAAAGTAAATAAAGAAGAAAATAACACGCTAAGTGACCAATTCAAGAAAGAGTGGCTTATTGAACAAGGGAAATATAGCTAGACTACAAAGAAAATGTAACCAGACATAACTAACTATGAAAGAAAACATTTTTGGATTTTTCCAATGGAATGGAATCCTACACCTGCTAGAATACAAACATATATATATAGAGTCAGGCTAGAATACACTTGAGTATACAGATCGCACAAATAAACTCAAGTGTGTTTGCATATCAAGACTATTTTTTGTAAAATGTAAACCATTGATCTTCACTGTCATACTATAACTAGTCTACATACAAATTTTGAGCCCATTTGGATGAGTTTAAGTCACACATCTAAGGACAATAAAATCGACATGCGAAACTAATTTCAAATGTATAATTTTTGCGGTCTTTATAACATGACCTATAAATGTCCAAATGTGCTCAAATTTTGTATATGATATATTCACAAGATGTTTAAAAAGATCAACAGATTAGATTTTTGAAAAAAATATTGCGTCATGAAAAACTACTTTAATGTATTCTGCTCTGAATACACTCGAGTGTATTCTAGCCTAACTCTCTCCCTCCCTCCCTCTCTCTCTCTCTCTCTCTCTCTCTCTCTCTCTCTCTATATATATATATATATATATATATATATATATATATATTGTTTGTGTGTGTGAGTGTATGTGTGTGTATATGGGTAAAAGGGTATATATATATGCAATGTATAAAGTTGTAAATAATGATTTATTATTAATTATTTTGTATCCCTGATTAGAGGGAACAATTGCATAGATTCTACACTTTTAGTGCTATGCAAGGGGACGTAGTGGAGAGATCTATTGAACCCAAAAAAATCCCTTTCTATAACTTGTTTCAAAGATTTTGATCTTCATTCATCAATGCACAATTTTGGATTCATTAATGCATAGATTATACCATTTTGGATTCATTAATGTACTGTTTAAGTTGTCTACTATTTGAATTTATTAATTTACTATTTTGTTTTATAAATGTATAGCCTCATCAATAGAAATACAAATATAGTTGACATTTATGATTTCTAATTATGAATAATCAATTTTGTGATTAACTCAAACCGGCTTTACAAAAACCCAATAAAGGAAAATGGCAACTATCTTCTAAAAAAGTGCTACAAATTCAGATTTTTGAATGTACTATTTCTACTATATAAGAAATTTAGATATATCTACTAATATATATATATATATATATATATATTATATATGTATGTATATATATATATATAGAGAGAGAGAGAGAGAGAGTTAGGCTAGAATACACTCGAGTATACAGATCGCACAAATACACTCAAGTGTGTTTGCATATTAAGACTATTTTTTGTAAAATGTAAACCATTGATATTCACTATCATACTATAACAAGGCTACATACAAATTTTGAAATCATTTGGATGAGTGTAAGTTACTCATCCAAGAGCAACAAAATCGATACGTGAAACTAATTTGAAATGTATAATTTTTGCAGTCTATATAACATGACCTATAAATGTCCAACTGTGCTCAAATTTTTTATATAAGCTATTCATAAGATGTCTAAGAAGATCAAATGATTAGATTTTTTTTTAAAATATTGCATCATGAAAAACTCCTTGAGTGTATTCTGCTTTGAATACACTTGGTAATGATCTCGTGAGAAACATTCTACTGTGAGAGCATGAGAGGCATTTGAATACCTACAAAGTTAAAGATTCTTTTCAACATCCAACCTTATGGATGGAAAGAACACTATTTTATCCATCTTCACAAGAAAAATCATTGCAATCCGATATTATTTAGATGCCCATGTATACAATATACACATTTTACATCCAACGGTCAACCAGAAACTCAATATGGAGCGTTAAAAAGTATTCACTTGTTGCGTATGCAATACAAGTCCTACGATGGTGAAATTTTGTAGGAAGGTAACTAATAGGGTATATTTTTAATACATAAGGTTGGATTATGAAAAATTTATAACTATAGCAAGTTATTCAAATGCCTCTCATGCTCTCACGAAGATATGTTTCTCACTGGATCATTGTCATATAAATATATATATTAAAAACAATTTATATATATACTACTAATATATATATATATATATATATATATATATATATATATATATATGTGTGTGTGTGTGTGTGTGTGTGTTAAACAAGATATATATAAAAACACCTAGAAATGCATTGGCCTCTGCCTGGGCACCTAGGCTGCCTGGGCATACATATGGAACGCCCGGTCGCCTGGCTGCCTATACAACCATGTTTTCTATATCTATTGCTGACCTTGAGTGGGTTTCTGGGATCTAATGCGTCAGATCTCCTTTTTCTATCTTGTCCCCGTATACGGGTGTTTTTAGATATGCCCCTGTGTTGGATTTCTACTGTTGTCATCTGCTATGTGCTTATTGATCTGTCTGTGGACTACTACGTGACTCCTACTTTGGCCTGACATTCTTTTTTGCCTTGTTGTCCTGCATTTTGTGACCTCCCATGGCGTCCTCATATCTTCTTTGCAATCTTTGCATAATTACTACCAAGTTGGACGGCTCCAACTATCACACCTGGACAACCTCCTTGAACTCTATGTCAAAGTTGAGGGGCGCTATTCCCATCTTTCTACTACAGGTCGGCGGAACCAACTGCTAATGTTGATGACAAGACTAAACATGTGTATGACCTATGGTCTAAGGACAACTCTGGGGTTATGAAATGGGTGGTCAAAAATGATGAACAAAAAATCAGCTAATCCCTTCTACGCTTACACATGACCAAGGATATGTGGGATCAACTCTCCGACATCTGTTTTCATCAATAGAATCCCAAGAAGGTGTTTGATATTTTCAAACACCTGACCAAGAAGGAGTATTCTACCTCAAATCCTATTAAAGATTACCACAATCAATATTGTGCCCTCTGGGATGAGTTTGAGGTTTATCATCTGCTATCCTCCGATATGAAGATCGCACAAAGACAATAGAATGAACTACAACCCATTCAATTCCTAGTTGGCCCACCACCCTCCTTTGTGTGTATAGTTGATCAGATCCTCTCCAATGATCCATTACCCACCTTACACAATGTTCTGAAACATGTGCAATGCTTGTCATTTGTCTCTCAGGAAACTCCTGAACATTCTGAAAGTGTTGCTCTTACTGTTCATTCTGGTGATTCCTTTTGTAAATATGGATGTGGCTGTGGTCGTTCTCCTGGTTGAGGCAGCTCAACTCCAGGTGTTGGTCATGGTTCGTACCCCTCTGACTCCTCTATTGTACCACTTTACTACAACTTTTGCAAGCGAAATAATCATACAGAAGACTGTTGTTGGATCAAGCGTGAAAAAGTTGTGACAACATTTGCTCCATCCATTCCAATGCACTGTGACAACAAAGCTACTATCTTTATTACCAACAACGCCACCTCCCACGAATGCACTAAAAACATTGAAGTTGATTGCCATTTTGTTTTGGAGGCTCTTATCTAGTCAGATTTCTACAACTTATACACTAATTATGGATCAAGTTGCAGATATTTTCACCAAAATTCTTTCGAAGACCAGATTCACTACACTGATGGCCAAGCTGGTCATGATTGACATCTACGCTCCAGCTTGAGGGGAGTATTAGTATATATATATTATTAGCTTTATTTTACCTTTATTATTGTGTTCTAGGCCTTAGTTTATTATCCCTTTAGCATTTTTCCTTATTCTTGAATATTCCTATTTCTAGATTATTCTTACTCTCTCCTATATAAGAGAGTTTCCTCTAATTATTTTGTTCATCTAAGACATACCATCTTATCTAGTTTAGATAATTTAAACAACTAATTGACTTACTGAACTATGAACTGACCAGTTCAAGTGTTGAACCGATTAGTTGGAGTGTCAGGTTGATTGAAACTGAATTGGTTGAATCAGGGGCATGAACTAATTGGCTCATGGTTGACCAACCAACCAGTTCATTTGATGAACTGCCTCGTTCATGTGATTGTTGTCCGGTTCACTAATCAATTCGATTGATACACAGATTAATGTTGACGTCATGTTGTGCATTAAATCAAATATTGATTGCCAATACAATTACAATTGGAAACCTGATGAAACGACTGATTCAAGGGTTGAATTGATCGACTCACATGTCAACCAATTGGTTCACCTCTGAACTGACTATTTTGCCTCTCACAGGATGCAAACATTCATGTAAATTTTGGACCCTTCTACTCATGCTTAGACTGGGAACCCTGACCCGGGCCCTCCTAAAAATAGATGGGTATTGGGGGCTTCACAAAACACAATATCAGTTGCTCTAACAATTGTTGTCTTCTCTAGTTTTGGTAACTAAGAGAACCCAAGTAAGTCCTACCCAGTAAAGGGAGGGACAACAAGGGAGAACAATTGTGGGAGAGCAAGTTGGTGCTGGTACACTAAGTAGAAATAGACAACTCCTTCCTATCCATTCATCTAGAATGATAGGAGTTCTAGGTGGTCCGTGTGGACTGATATAGAGGTGAGGAGGTCATTGTCTGTCGCTAGGAGGACAAGGTCAACTATTGTCTGTGGTGATCAACCAGGAACTGTTATTGACATTATCAAAGTGTGACTTGAAGAAAGATGCACACTACTACGAGGGATTAGCACTAAACTTACTCCAGGACTAGGTATAACCTTGCTAACCATCCTTCCCATTACATATCTATTGGCATGATCTATAGTTTGAAGGGGAATATGGCATTTAATTTTTACTTTTGTTGCCTGCTCTACCACCAAATTTCCTAACAAAAATGGCATAAAAGAGGTTCATTGATCCTCTACAATGGGCAGGATGGTGGCAATCATAGTGTCTAGAAGGTGTCAGCTTGCAAGTAGGCTTTCTAAGAGGGTTATTTTATAGTGGTGGCAAATTGAGGGTTCTATGTGATGATGCTTCAAGATATGTTTTAAGAATTTGTAAGGTATTAAGTAATCATATTGGTATCAAAGTTAAGTCTGAGTAAATTCTCTTAGAGGCAAGGTTAAATCAAAGTTGTTATCTTTTAGGAGGATTTTATGTTATATCATGATAGTACATATTAACATTGCATTTGTAGCAATAGAGAAATTTCTATTCTAAACTATATAGTGTCAGTGACTTCCCATCATTGTAAATACAAAGATGATACCAAAATCCAATAAAAATGTCTCCAGAGAAATGGTCGCAAATCAAAGTGTGATGGAAAGTTTTTCTAAGAAAATTTCCATAAATTGAAGAAGTTCTACAATAATAAATATTTATAAGAAGTCTCAGACTAATATAATGGCTCTGCAATAGAGAATGTCCTCAACAAAGTGCCCAAGGTAGGAAATATAAGAAGTACATCAAGCATAACACTAATTGAGAACACATTACATATACACTATGTTCCCAAATTAGACTTACCTTTTCAATGAAATATCTTCATTGATCAACCCACTTGCTTATGGGTTAAAAAGTGGCCAATGGACACTTGAAAATAATTATAAACGGTAAGCTAATTACATCGAAAAGTAGTTGAAATAATAATACTAAAACTACAACAACAAGAATTGAATAGGACCTTGAAGCATCGACTTGTCCATCCTAGGTGGATATAGGTGTACTATGCTATCTTTAAAAACTTTTGATTTTTTTTGGTGGCATATGGCAATTTTGTATAGATGAATGGTATCTTTTTATCCTAATTAATTAGAATTTTATACCGGACGGCTAGATGGATACCCACAAGAGACAACCTGTGTAATAGGTTGGTTGATGCACATGGATCTTGGCCTCTATACGTATTAGTCTTAGTTAACAAAGAATTGGGTGTGGGATGATATCATCTTGTGTCAGCGGGATTGTACTAAACACATTCAAATTATCCTTGAAATGCAAATCATTTCCAACATAGTTACATCACTCTATTGATATCTGACCATGAACAGACTTTTTTCTATTAAGCCAAGCTTACTAGATGGGATTGGGAAGCCACATGGATGAATGGAAGAATAGATAAAGATTGCAAAAAAAAACCCAATTTGATTGAACTATGGAGAGCACAGTTGACACCAAAAAACTCAAGCTCTTCATTTAGAGGTGCTGCAAAAATTATCATGTGCATTCTCAAATTCAAAGTGAAGACATATCTGAGAGTCATATATCTGTCATAGTTGCAAGTTGGGGACTGACACCATGATACATTGTCTGCTATTGCACATGGATAGAAGTTATTTGGGTTAGTAAGTCAATTGGTCATTTGGTGATAGATGCACCTATGATGGATTTTATCTCTTTCTTTAAATGGATGTTGACCAAGGGAGAGACTATAGAGCTAAGAAGAGTTGGTTCTTCCTGCTTGGCTCTGTGGATCTATAAGAATAAAGAACTGATGACAAACAAGCATGTAAGGCTGTCAGTTGTTGCTCAAACTTGTTCATGCAGATGTCTGGCCATAGTAAGAAGGACGATCATCCCTATAAAAATTATTCCTCTTGTGACAAAACATTGGAACTGCGTGGGTAATATATATTTATGAGAAGAATGTACTAAACATACTGAACTGGGTCTGGAGCTGTAAGAAACCACATAGTAAATTTTTTGAAGAGATGAACAAAGATTTCATAGTGTTTGAGCTTCAACCACATGTACCAGCTACTGGATTTAATACGTTAATAGAAACAGAGACAGTGAATATCTGACAATATTGGTGCCAGTTTTCTCTAAGGGTCAAGGTTCAGCTGGTTCAAACACCCTTATATTATACTAGAAGAGCACATAAAGAAGAAGAAGACATTACATAGATAAAGTGCAGCATTTTCATATAAATAAAGTGAGATAGCAACAAGAAGAAATTTTTACTTGTACCAAGTCATAAATAAGTAGTTAATGAGACATATTTAGACATATTATCTCTGGTGATGACTATTTTTAGGATGAAGACTAAAGATGTAACTATCAAATATTTCTTATTGTTAATTGCAGTCACATACAACACATCCCCTCATTTTATAGTTTTATTGGGACATTGACTACTAGCTAGATGATGAGGTCATCAATAGTGATTTGGAATGAGCACAAAACATACAATGCATACTATTTTAATTTACGCTCTCAGTGTTGGATTTCTTTAGATTTCATTAAAGATTATACTATAGTCAATCTCTCCTATCCTATATTCCTTAACAAGGAGCCAGGGAGCAATACCAATTGGCTCTAAACTTGCAATTTGTTCTCAAAACTTTTGGTTTGGAAAAGTAGGAATTATTATCATCCAAGCCTTGCTCAGACATATTTTTTTTCATCCATTCAGCTCTCTAATTAGTTATATTAGAGGTAAAGCAGGGATGTATAAGTGCAAACTAGAAAAATGAAACTTGTTTGTTCTATGAGCTAGTATTTTAAATGGTTGTGTTTATAAAATTTAGGAAACATGAGCTATTTACATTCGGGTTAAGAGCTACAACCTCCTGTGAAGTTGCTTGTTCACTAATAGACTTTAATAGACATTCTATTTGAAGCTAAAACTAAATGAGAACAACAAAAGTATAATATGAGAGTTATTTGGCTGTCTTGTAGGGCATATGTTATTCTGGATGCTCACTTATGAAATTGCAAAGAAGATGCAATACGATCTCAAGATCAAAGAATAGAGGAGGATATTACCAGCGATCGGTGGTCTGGAGGTTCCTTATATACCAATCGATGTCAGTCAATGACTCCATTTTGGCTTCCTGGGTCTGCAAGATCCTTGTCTTCTTCCTTCTCTTCCAGCTGCCATGACCCTTTCAGTAGTGAGGAGCATCCTTTAATCAACAACTGCTCGATTGGATTGTCCTTATCAAGTCTATGAAAGGCATTGAATATGTTTAACTCTGTCGCGGATGGGTTGTAGAATGTGTAGTTGTCACATCCTATCACCTCTACAAAGACCTCGGGTAACCACAATCCATTATCTATTGTTTGTGTCTGCGTCTGTGAGACTGTGATTTGGGGAAAAGGATTACATTTTGTGGAATAGGGAAGAGGGTATGCAGAGGTTTCAGGTTGAATGGGGAAATGAATTGGGGAGGACATAATGTGATGAATGTGAGGCTGCTTGACAAGTCTAAGAATTTTAGATTTGTGCAGTTGTCATGAAGAATGAAAGAAGAGCGAGGGAACCATGAAATTTTTTTAGAATGGTAAAAAATCAAACCGGGAGCCGGAAGGGGTCCACGAGCATCAATGAGTTCTGGTTTTTACGGTAGAACATTACATTATTTATGATGCAGACAATATTTGGCCATTATTTACTATAAGCAACATGGACAAAAACATTGTTGTCGTTAGTGGTAGATCAAATATTATGGAAGATTTAGGTCATCGCTAGTCTTGATATTAATGCCTGAGTTCTTGGTAGTGTAGGTTGATGTAGAGACAACTAGAGATTGGCATGAGTTGGGTTAATAGGAAAACATTGATGACAACTATTCCAAAGAGTAGAGTCATCTGAGTCTGTGAACTCAAGCCATAGATCCACCATTCTATGCTAGCAAGTGAAGAAACCTCCTTTACAACCAAGGTTGATAAAAAGGTTCAGGACATATCTTCTAGAAATCCAATTACTCCAAGTACTTAGTTCTTGTAAAATCTTTTGTATTCTCTTTAAGGTGTAAAATTTGGCTAGTTCTTCGATCTATTTGAGGTTCAAACCTTCTTGGAAGCGAAAACCAAGTTTAGATCAGCTAGTTAGGTGAATGGGACTACCCCAGATAAAGTCTAACATCATGATTTCCATCTTGGTTAAAGAAGACATAGGGGGTTCTTCTTGTCTCTTCTAGTAGTTGATGAGGCCCATAATACAATATTTGATCTTAAATGATACACCCAACTATAAAAATGTTTGAGTCTGGCCACTTGTGAATTATGTTTCTTAGAGGTCAAGGCATTTATTGGAATGTCTTCTTCTAAGATTAACTTCCTCTATTTGGAAATTGAGGTAATGGGTAGGCCAATCCCCTTTCTGAATGTTCGTGCAAGTAGATAATGTATCACTATTCATGCAGGAGGCATACAAGAAAATGTGTGTTTTAGCAGCATTACAATGCATGTCAGATATTTTCCTTAAGTCTTGGAGAAGTGTCTTGAGGGCATGTAAGATACAATATATACCTTCAATGAAGTTGAACATGTCATTAGCAAAGAGAAGGTGACTGAGAGCTTTCGTCTATTCGATAGGATAGGATCTAATTCCTTTTCAGTCAAAGGCCTCATCAATCTTCCTACTAAGTCTTATATGGCTATAGTAAAGAGAAAAGATGAAAGTGGATCACATTGTCTAAGACTGTTGGAACTTTTAACGAAACGAACACAAGAAACATTGAGAAGTATAGAAAAGGAAGGAGTGTAAACACATTGCTTAACCATTTTATTTCATCTATCACTGAAGTAGACACTATGGAGACAATTCCACAAGTAAGACCATCGAAATGAATCAAATGCCTTGGTGATATGAAGTTTAACATAGGCGGTAGGAGGGCTATTTTTTTAGATTGGAATTGAGTGTGAATGTGGCAGCCAACTTGAAGCAATCCTTGATATTCCTATTTCTAATGAACACACCCTAATTAGGGGTAATCAACTTAGGTATGATAGAAGAAAGCCTACGTGATATAATCTTCAAGATGACTTTGTACACCATGGAACAAGTGATAGACCTGAAGTCTGTAGGAGAAGCAACAATATATCTCTTGGGTATAAGATATTGAAACACATGGTTAACTTGACAAATAATGTTACCACCTTCAAAGATCCAATTGATAGCTTTAGCTAGATCATCCTTGATGATGTTCTAGTTTTCCCTATAGAGATAGTTGTTGAAGTCATCTGGATTGGGGATGTTATGTTCAATACTCCACAAAACATCTTTGATCTCTCATTCACCAACTCAATGATAAAGTTGATAGCTTCACGCCTCTTGACAATTGAGTGATACAACATAGTGATCCTATCTTCGTTGGCAATCCAATCTAGATGACTCCTTTGTGAGTAGTATTTTTCTTCAGCTTTTGCTAGGGTCTCCAACATGCTATAAGTAACTTTATATACATCCATTAGTTGGACATCAAGGGGAGATCTTCTAAGAAAAAAATATCATTGAGCTCCATTATTACTCTAGAAATAAGATTTTTGAGGATGGCATAATTCTTGAACTAGGTCTTTAGAAGTATCTTAACCTAATTCAATTTACAGTCAAAGATGAAAAGGAGATTACCCAGAGTTTGGGAACTCCAAGCCACTTTGATTAATGTCATGACAACTCGACCGTCCCATCCAAAATTTTTTAAACTTTAATGGTTTCTTTTTGTGAATCATAATGTTCTTGTTGATATTGATTACAAAGTGATCATAATAAACATAGGTGACAAGCTTAGTTTTGGAACTGGGAAAGTTACAAAGCCAATCACTATTGAACTAATGCATGGTAGAGCTTCCAAATTATTCTCTTAGATGCCCTTTTTTATTATACCATGTGAATATCTCATTTCTCAAAAAATGAAGTTTAGTAAGGTTGGCTTTATCAATAGATGTATTAAAATAACTTAACATGAAAGAGAGAACCTTAGGGCCACCCTCCTTCTCCCACTTTCTGATTTTGTTGAAATATCCATTGACAAGTCATATCCTAGAGATGGATGTTGAGATATTCTCTAACGCATACTACATGCAAATTCATTCCTGAAGGGGATTCCTACAATAATAAATAGAAATATAAATGTGAAGACCTCCTTTATTAAGACACTAGACAATAATTTGTTGATCATCGAAATGAAAAACGGAATTATATCATAGGATTAGGATTCCATCCTATGTATAAAAAACCATTAGGATCATGGTTATGAATAGATATCCATTTCCATCCACAAGGAAACAACCTTACAAAAGTATGGCTCATATGAGTTTTGATTTTTGTCTCAACTAGCACAGAAGTAGATGCTTTAGATTCCAATATTGTCTTCCCCACTTCCTTTTCTTGCATGGTTTACAGATCCATGCACATTGGTGATGATGAATGCCATTAATGACCTCTGTTAGAGGATCGAGTCGTGTGCGACCCGTCTACCTAAGAAGACCTAGGAGTCATGTTGGATTCCTTTATAGAGCTACTTCCAGCTTTCTTGGAGTAAGTATCTGCATCAACATTTGCATTCCCTTCATGGGACTTACTAGGACTAGTAGACTTGTCAACATTGGCCTCCATGACTGGAATAGAATCCTTGGTGGGGGTATTATCCAGAATTCACTTCTACATCAATAGGATCATCAATTACGGTTGTGTCTTCAGAAACCCTAGGTTCTTTAGTGACAATCTCCTCGTCACAAAGATTGGTGAATCTACTATTGGTAGAGACATCCTCCACATGCCCAATAATGGCATCAATTTTCTTGACTTTGCCAACTTGTAATCATTATTGAGTCTCTATTTGTTTCTTTTGAATTGTAACCTCCTTGGTAGGTTTCAGAGGATGATTCCTAATATCATTACCAAAGACCTTACAATCAGGGCATCAATTAAGGATCTATTCCTACTTGATATTCACTACAATTGGATCTCTTTTTGGCATATTGATCTAGATAACATTGGTTGGATCCTCTTCTATGTTGATCTCCACTAAAGGATGTGCTTCCCCTAGGGATTATTGACCTATATATTTGTATTCTATACTTAGTATCTTCCCTATACCACTTTCCACGATGCCAACAAGTCTTGCTGACTAGTTTCAACCAATACTAGATATACTAATCTAGACTTGTATCATCCTAAAGAAATGTTTTTGGAGATCATCTCCCATCTTGTAATCCTTGATAACAACAAGTCTATTATCAAACCAACGTGGACCACCGTTGATGGCAATCTACTTATCTTCAACTATAAGACCCCTAGCCTAGATTAGTGCTTGATCTGGCTTGTTAGCCTTAATAAGATGCATAAACCTTAATATAATCTTGGAATGCACCCTATTAATGTGTGACATGCTTATGTTTTCAGTTTGGACTTGTTTGGTTGATGTTTGAGCAATTTACGCTATATATGTGTTGAATTGGGCCAAGTTGCAATTTACCCAGGTTGAGGGTTTATCGTGCAGTTTGTCACAGGTTGTATGTGACCTCTTATGCATTAGATCCTTGAGAGATAAAATGATCATAGGGGTGTCTTGTTGGAGCTTGGTTGGAGAGGAGGCATCTTGATTTGATTTTAGGGTTTGAATGGATGTTTGGTTTGCTAGTATCGACCATGTTGGTGTGACCTTTGTAGTGACCTATGTGCTTTGTGTTTTGGTAGGTGTTGCAACCAAAATTCTTTTGTTTGAGTTTTGTAACAACCCATACACCTTGTTCTTGATCTTGGTCGAAGAGGTTTTGAGTTATGCTTTGATTTTAGCAAACTTTGCCTTGGTTGGCATAGTGTGTGGTCGCTACATGGTGAAACCTTTGGTTTTGTTTTGAGCAAAGGTGGTAGTAGACCTAGTTTTCTCTACCAACCCTTGTTTTTATCACCCTTTGATGCATGCATATCTAGAGTGCTTGCATGGCCGATATTTTGAGGGACATGTGTCTTTAGGTGCTCTAATATCTTGACACCTCATATACCTCTATCTCTCTCCTATTCCTATATATATACCCCTTCTTTTACATGCAAGTAACCCATTTAGTTCTCTTCTTTCTCTCTTGTTGCTTTTGTCCAGCCTTGAGCTTGGTGGTGACGTGGAGGTGTTGATCTTGGAGAAGGTGGCCATTTTCTCCTTGCATGTGGTGATCTCGGGTTTGATCATCACTCTTCTGGTGGCTCTTGGTGATCCTTGACCTTGGTAAGTGGTTAATCTCTCTTTGATATCATTTTTCTTGAACCCTAGTTCTTACTTTCTTCTCTAGTCCAGACTATGGTTCTCCATGGTGGCATTCTTGAGGAACTACTCTCCAACAGAGGTTGAATCCATGGTAGTACATGAGTGAGATGAAGATCTCCTCATTCTTCTTTCTATTTAGGCCTAGGGTTTTACCCTTTCTCTTTTGAGTTTCCTTTGTCCTTGGTATGTTATTCTTCTCTTGAGGTGATCTTGTTCAGATGTGAATTCTTGTACATATTTCTTGCACTTTTATCTTTCTTGCATGTCACTGTTTCATCTCTAAAACATGGTCATAAGTTGCTAGATAATGTTGTCTTGTTTTATGGATTAAGATTATGAAGAATTCTTGTACATATTTCTATTTCCCCTAAAACCTAATTCATGTACCTGAAACCTGTTAATCATGGAGTTCATGGTTCTTACATGTATCTTGATTGTTGGTTTTTCTATGATGTTATGGTTCAACTTTCATGGGTCAGATGGACATTTGGTTCTTGTTTAGATGTGTTGGACATTGGTTTCTCCTCTCATATCATGTTTTTCTTTGTTGATCCTTGTGACTCTTGTTTTAGGGTTTTGATGACCACATTCTTCATAGGGTTTCCTCCGTAGTGACTCCTTAGTTTCTTTGTGTTTCTCTATTATCTTAGTTGACATTCATTCTTGGTTCGATGAGGCTGCTATGACCAAGTTGATGGTGTGCTAGGGTTCTGGTTTGGTTGCCATAATCCAAACCATGGTCACCTTGGTCTCTATATAAGTTGATGTTTGGGGTTGCTACACATGAGCCCTTATGTTGGTCACTACCTACGATGGCCTTGATTGGTCATAATGATCTTCTGACCTATGGTCCTATAGTGGTTGGGTCACAACAAAACTTAACCCTAGTAATCGCTACACCTCAACCCTTATTGCGGTTTCCATGCATAGGTGGTTCTGGTCACTAAGTTGTTTAACCTATTTCGTCATAACACCTTACTCTAGGTATGGTCACTACACATGGAGTTGAGGGTCGTTACATGGTTAACCCTTCTTGCAGTCGCTTCATGGTGTTAACCTTCTTGGTCGTTACTCATGGTTCTTCATGGGTGGTCATTACACCTCTTTTCCTTGGTGCATGGTCGAGTGTATCCACGTATTATGGTCACTATATAGGGTGAGATACCTAGATGGGTCGCTACACTTTATTGAATTCATGATTGTTTGGTTTTGTTTATGATGATTAACCCTAACATGTTCCAAGGATGTGGGGAGTGATGTACCTAGGGTTTGATGTTGAGTGTTGTGATGGAAACCCTAATGAACTATATATGAGAAATCCTAACTCTAATTTGGACATCTGATATGGGATTGCAATTACCTAGTGATGTAATGATGGATATGGATATGAGAATAAGCACTGAAATAGTACTCGCTTGTGATGAGAATAGTTTTATGCTTGATAAGTTATCTTATGGAGTTGTAATCTACCCTTATATTTGTAGAAGTTGTTTAGTGTTTGCACGTTATAACTTGATTGATGCACCAAAAGACCTACAAATGGAAATAATTAATCAAGTGAAACCCTAATCATGTAGTTTTCCTATGTCATAGATTCATTCCAGTGTAAGAACTTACTGGGTGGTGAAATGAGTAATTCCTGTGAGAAACTCATAGTACATATTGTTGAATATGTGGGGGGGTGCAAGTTTGAGATATATCCTTGCATCCACTATTTTGGGATATGGAGGATGGCTACGTTCATGCCTCAGATATTGTGAAATGTTAAAGGCAACAATGTTTACAACTTCAAGATGTCTTAGATAGAATGGACATGCATTACCTGTTCTCTAGCATTGTGCCATGTACCAAGGAGGGCTAGTTGTTTTTAGCTTGACTACATGTCGTTGTTGGTAGTTGACTATTATGTCTTTGTGTTGTCTCTCATACTGACTGGGAGTTGTGGGTGAGGTCATGGAGTCTGACTCTTCCATGGATCTTGTAACACATTGATTTTAACTTAGTAATGGTTAGTTGGATTTGGGTGGTACAACTCAAATCCTCAAGGCATAATAAAAGACATAATACAACCATGTAGTATATTTTTCTTAGGGTTAGATACAATTCATATTAGATGACCCTTTTCCTTATTTCATATATTGCTTAGATGTTATCTTTTTTACATGTTCTTCATGTTCCTTCTAAGAATATATGATAATATGTTGATCAATTGTAGTTGCTTCAAATGCCTAATCTGTGTTGTCAATTTTAATCATTCATTTAGTTGAAACTTCTCATTCTGTTAATAGTATTACTATCCTATTTTGTAATCAATATATGCTAATAATAATTGTTGGTGGAGAGTTATATCTCTCACAGGGAGGTTGGTCTCACTATGTGGATTTCCACATCTTTTAGGTTTTCGTACACGATGAGGTAGAGATCGTGCAGTTGAGGAAGAGCAACAAGGAGATTAGTAGTTGTTGAACGTTGGATATGCTACTACTATTTTGTAGTATAGACCTATGTGTCATCCATGTACTCTCAAGTCCTTAGGGGTGTTTTATAGATGTTGTATACTGATACGAGGACTTTGGAAGTATTCCATGGTTGTACATCTATGGTTTATATATGTAATAGGTCACCTCTTGTAATAGGTTTGTGGTAGGGTGGCCACTATGCAATGATGTATGTACCTTCTTTTGAAATATATGGGCACATAGTATCGTAGCGGAAACAAAATTTAATCTATCCATATTCCCATACTAGTAAGATTGCATCAACTACTATTAAATAGGAATGTTGGTTTAATGAGTTATACCTGGTCCTGAAGCAAGTTCACTAACAACAACTCACTTCAATGAAATTGTCAACTAGTTCCCCTTAGATGGTGGTTGTACAACTCCTAGTCTTCACCACAAAAAATGGACACAAACAACTTCTGCAGTGACTCCTGTGATTTCGCCATAGACTAAAGGCAGGCATAGCTCTCCTAGCAGCAACCAAAGGACTTTCTCCTTAAGAGTAGTCCACATAGACCAACTAGAACTCCTATTATTCAACTAGAATAGACATGAAGGAGGTTTCCCTCCCATTGGCCTTACTAGTCACCAACTTGTTGTCCCATAAGAACAATCCTTAATTGTTCTCTCCCTTTTACTTCAAGGAAAAACCAAAAGTCTTCATCCATAAGTAGGACACCACTCTATGAGAAACATATTCAAAAACAAAAGTCAATACTAATATATGAACCATCCTCTAGAGGTTTTTAAAGCATCTAAGGTGCAACGCCATTCCATAACTACACACAACCACTTACTAAGAGTTTTTAAGAAATTTTAGCATAAATCACTCACTAGATAACATGGTTTAGAAGCTTAGGTTACATCATGTCATTTTTCAAACTTTAGGATTTACATCCACATTTTATGAAGGGTTGATTATAATTGACCCAATTTATCCATCCATATCATATCAAGATACCAACATCATTGTGTTGTTCTAAACAAACGTATACAAGTGGCTAATAAGACATTCATTAAAACATCATATAGTCCAATTGAGGTTCCCCTAACCCATATCATGAGGGTAGTGTCATGCTCAGTCTCTCTGAGCTCACTCATCTCTTTGAGTATCATGTACACTTAGCTCTATCTTCCATCTTTGGTCTAGGGTTATCAGGTCTACCTCTTTAGTACTGGCAGATAGCTTCACAAGTTCTAGCCACATAGGCCCAAATTAAAACATGATATGACATTCTCTTTATAGGTCTCTACCCATTAGTCATTCTTACTCAACACTATCGTTTACACATGTCACAAGTGTCCTATGTGAGGAACCACCAACCCGAGCTCAAGGCTTCACAGAAACTAACATAGCTACCTCCTCCAGGGTCTTAGGCTCTCTCCCTTACCTAGATGGAAGACACTCATATTCATTTTACCTTGCACACATATAACGAGCCTCTCTCTATCTCTAGGGTTTGGTCCTCTCAAGGACATCTAGGGTTCAAGAAATCTATATGAATCATGCATAAGGCAACCCAATGTTGGGTTTTGTGGAGAAAACATGCGTGGCGGAAGCAACAAAAATTCCACACAACCCAAAATAGGATCTCGTCGACAATAACATATTTGGAAAGAGTATTTGCGGGATATACCTTATCGCGAGGCAAGTCCGATGATATCCCGTTGCACGATGGTATGCATCAATGTTGGCCTACACAGACGAAACTTCTCTCCCATTCATTAAGTGCTTCATAGGAAGATCTGACAGTGCTCCTTTCGTGTGGTGATGTATGCTGCTCGTAGCACATACGGATGGTCATAGATGTACTTTGAACGCAGACGTCTCAGCGTCTGTGTCTCTACTTCATCCACAGTGATGGACTGGAACTCCACGTCACGCTTTGTAAGCTGGTGGGAAGGAGTCATCTTGGTGCGGTGGTGTGCTAGTGTCGTGGTGCTCTCCTTTCTCCCCTAAGGACGGTGAAATCGAGGGTTTACGTATGTGAGCGTAAACTAAAAGGCCTCTCTCAATATCTTATATAGATATCGGTCGTCAAGCTCCTTTAAATAGGAGATAAAGGTAAGTAGGGTTTCCTAAACCCATCGATAAACAGAAACACTACGTTAATTAAAATGCTTGTGGATTAATTAGAATATTCAGGAATTCATTAATTAACCAATTAATCAAATGATAAACGAACTTGTCCAATGCAAGGAGTAGAATCCGATCAAAATGGGACGGTCTGGAATAAAGGTATCTCACTTATGTTTTGTGGATGATCTAATCCTTTTTGGAGAAGCCACATGCAAACTAATGCGGGTTATCAAGAAATGCTTTACCAAGTTCGAAGAGGCCTCAGGGCAAGCTATCTCCATCACCAAGACACAAATACACTTTTCGAAAGGAGTTCCAAGATCAAGGAGAACCATGATCACAAGAATTAGTAAATTTCAAGAAACAGATGATCTGGGCAGATATTTAGGGGTACCAATCATCCATTCAAGAGTGACCAAAAAGACATATGCTGGCTTGCTGGACAGAATCGACTCTAAAATCAATGGGTGGGCAGCAAGAACTTTGTCGCTGGCAGGCCGGTGCTGCCTGGCTAAAACAACAATTGAAGCTATACCTACATATGTCATGCAAACAACAACTTTATCGTTGAGTCTTTGTGATAGAATTGACAACACAGTGAGGCAGTTTTTATGGGGGGGAGGGCACAAAACCAATCCCATGTCCCTGGTGGCCTGGAACAAAGTTACGAGTAGCAAAATGCATGGAGGCCTGGGGCTCAAATCTATGAGGGAGTGGAATGTAGCCCTCTTAGCTAAGAATGCATGGGAAATAGCGTGCAACAGAAACACATCTTGGTGCCAATTCATGAGGAAGCGGTTTGACAACCATATTGAGGGGAGATCGGCGAACATCTCGCGAGGAGCTCAAGCTTCACTCATGTGCAAGAAGATGATAATGGAGAACTCATACATGGTGCCGGGAGATGGCAGCAACATAAGCTTCTAGTTTGATTACTGGGTAGGGCTAGGAATCAAACTCACATCCCAAACATCACACAAAATACCAGAAGATCTTACCGACCTGAAAGTTGCGAGTGTAGTTCTAGACAGCGGGACCTGGGATGAGGGATTCCTCATGTCTTGGTTCGATCCGAGGACTGTGCAAAAAATTCTGAAGCTGGAACCTCCATTGAACCGGGAACAACACGATGTCAGAGTGTGGGAAGAAACAACGAATGGAAACTATTCAGCTAAATCTGCATACATAATTCTTCGGCGGCAATGGGAAGTGAGGATGGAAGGAGAATGGTGCTCGATATGTAATCTAAAAGTAGTTGCAAAGATCAAGTACTTCACTTGGCTTGCCATGCATGGCTCAATTCTCACAAATCATAGAAGAGTTCGTCGTATGTTGGATAACGATGTTAAGTGCAAAAGATGTGCAAACAGAGAGGAAACACTGACTCATGCGCTATGAGATTGCCCATATTCAAAAACGGTTTGGTTGGAAATGTTGAACATCGCCCAAACTGATCCTTTCTTCCAGTCCATCTCTGATGAATGGTTTAGAGAACAAATGAAGAATAAAGATTTAAATGTTGCTACTTTCTTGATTACCTGTTGGTTGTTGTGGGGCGCAAGAAACACCCAAGTGTTTGAGAAAACCAACCTACCGCCCCAACTCCTTGTCTAGAGTATCGCACGAGAAGTCAAGCTAAATGATTTGGCATGGGGTAGAGAAAATCACAAGAAGATGACGCTGGTGGGTAGGAAACAATGCGAAAGACCAACAGAGGGCTTCTTGAAGATTAATACAGATGTGGCATGGAAGAAGAACAAGACTACCGTAGCTATTATAAGTCGGGACCATGAGGGAAAATGGGAAGGTGCGCATGTAAGGGACACGACTACAGAATCCGCTTTCATTGCAGAAATCTTGGCAGTGGACATGGCCTGTGAAATGGCCAACCACTCACGCATACCCAAGGTAGTCATTGAAACTGATTGCAAGATTTTTGTAGATATGTTGCAGAACAATCCAAGGGATAACCCAAAGTTCGCCAGATTCATTGAAAGAATACAATGCAAACTACGCGAACAAATGGAATGGACTATCAAATTTGTTGTAAGGGAAAGTAATAAGGTAGCAGATGTTTTAGCTAAATATCACCAAAAGCAAAAAACTGGGGTATTTAATTATACCAGACCACCAGAGTGTGTTATGAATGCATTAGTTGAAGACAATTGTAATGGTAGTAGTACTACCAGGATTCAATTTCCATTAGATTCTAGTTCATGTATTTGTTATCCTTATTGGCTTGCAAGAGGAGGGCGAGATGAATAAATAGCCTCCTGGCTTCTCTAAAAAAAACCAATTAATATTTGACTCCATGCAATCGCTTGGGACGGCTCTATGGGTATATATACCAACAGACTCACACTTTCTCTTAGAGCTAGTCACTCCAATATTATTCTAATCAATTACATAAATATTTTAGTAATCAATGTGATTCATAGCAATTCCAATAAAATCCACAATTATACTCCTATTCCAACACATCCTATGTGTGTGACCAGGTAGGCTCCAAATAAAGTTGGCAGTGATATCCATAATCATATTATGATTTCACAAGCAGTGGTTGGTATCTAGCAAGACTTCATTGCCACCCAAGTAATTGGAGAAGTTGGAGAACAACTTAACTTATCATTCATGACTGGTGTTACAGTTATTGTATGGTTCCTTTGTCGCTGATATCCTGATTGAACTCGAGTCATGTAATTGTTATCCTCTTCAATGTTCAATCCACGTTCCTTGAACCAGAGCAGACTGTCTGAGATATATGTAAGCTCAATATCACATATTGACACACATATGCATGGCCATGCATTTCTCAGTCTCGCTTTATCAAGTGGCCGGAATAGCAAACTCCCGTAGGAAGGACAAATTCCATATACATCACTCACAATCATCCCCATGTGTCACAGTGCACCCAAGCACCATCTTTATGGAAATCCTTATTCAGGTTCACAATGGATGATCTCAAAGTACACCAAATGACATGCGATAAGTGTAGAGACTTCAGGTCTAAGAACCACAATCACCACCATCATTATGAGATGTAACTGTAACTACTAATCATGGTATCCATGTGTCACTCTCAAGGTGGGTTTATCCGATACACTATTCTCTAACAAGTATCTATGTATTTGATTTGATATCTCCATATCATGGATAATGAGATTCTTCCATCAACCTACATACATTCTAATCTTATGTGTTATTGATGTCTATGGATATTTCCACAATAACAAGTGATTAGGGACAAAACAAGAATACATATTGTTAGCATACATATAATCTAACTGTTCAGGTCATCAATCCGAAGACATATGTCATTGAGTATATTATTCTATAGACATCTATAAGTTTTATGGACATCTCACAATATAAAACACAAACATATAGATTGGAAACTTTCTTTTATTGATATGATCAATGTAGTATTACAAATGATTTACATAGTATCCCATTACAATCATCAAATGATAGTCTCTATAGCATACATACCAACAGATTCCCACTTGCACTTATACCCAATCACTCATGAATCTCAATCCAAGTGATCGAACATGTCCGTGATGTTTCTACTATGAAAGTGCTTTTGTGAGTGGGTCAACCACATTGCTTTCTGTAGGTACTCTGCAAAACTTCACATCTCCTCATTGTACAATCTCTCGTATAAGATGGAACTGCCGTAAAATATGTTTGGAATGTTGGTGTGATCTTGGTTCTTTAGCCTGTGCAATTTCTTTGTTGTTGTCACAAAATAACTCAATTACATCACTAGCACTTGGAACCACTCCAAGTTCAGAAATGAACTTCTTAATCCACACAGCTTCCTTTGCAGCATTAGATGTGGCAATATATTCAACCTCTATTGTAGAATCCACAATTGTCTCTTACATGGAACTCTTCCAGCTCACAACTCTGTTGTTCAGGAAAAACACAAATCCAGATTGCGATATGTAGTCATCTTTGTCAGTTTGGAAGCTAGCATCAGTGTAACCCTTTACCACAAGCTCTTCCTCACCACCGTATACCAAGAATTGATCCTTAGTCCTTCTCAAGTACTTTAGGATGTTCTTTACAGATTTCCAGTGACATTCACCTGGATTTGACTGATACCAGCTCATCATGCTCAAAGCATAGGACACATCAGGATGAGTACATAACATCGCGTACATGATAGATCCAATTTTTGATGCATATGAAATCTTACTCATGCATGTCTATTCATCACATGAACTAGGACAGTGGGCTTTAGAGATCGTAACCCCATGGGACATGGGCAAGTTACCTCTCTTAGAACCCTCCAAGCTAAACCTCTTTAGCACCTTGACAATGTATGTGCTCTGGCTTAGGCCTAGAAGCCTTCTAGATCTGTCTCTATAGATCTTGATCCCTAGTATATATGATGCTTTGCCTAAATCCTTCATAGAGAAGGTCTTCCCTAGCCAACCTTTTATTGTCTGAAGAGTAAGCATGTCATTTCCCATCAATAGTATGTCATCCACATACAATATGAGAAATACAATTTTGCTTCCACTAACGCTTTCGTAAACACAAGGTTCATCTTCATTTTGACTAAAGCCAAAATTTTGACTACTTTGTCAAAATGTAGATTTTAGCTTTGAGATGATTGCTTCAATCCATAAATTGACCTTTGTAGCTTACAAACTTTATTGCCTTCCTTTGGATTTATAAAACCCTCAAGTTGTGTGATGTACACATCCTCGAGCAAATTCCCATTAAGGAATGATGTTTTAACATCCATCTGCCAAATCTCATAGTCATGTTAAGCTTTAATGGCAAGCATGATCCTGATGGATTTAACCATGGCGACTGGTGAGAAGGTCTCGTCATAATCAACACCTTGAATTTGACATAATCCTTTCACAACCATTCTACCTTTATAGGTTTGAACATTTCCATCCATGAAGGTCTTCTTCTTGAAGACCAACTTGTACCCTATGGGTTTTACCCCTTTGGGTGGATCCACCAAGGTCCATACCTTGTTAGTGTACATGGATTCCATCTCAGATCTCATGGCTTCGAGCCATTTCTCAGATTCTGGTCCCTTAGTAGCTTCTAGATAGGAAGTTGGCTCGTCTTCTATGCCCAATTTGTCACTGTCTTAAGTCACAAGAAATACAAATCTCCCAGGCTCAAGTCCTATCCTACTAGACCTATGAGGTTCCTGTGTTACATTTGGAACTTGAAATTCCACAACAATTTGTGATTCTTCAAGTACCTCCTCAGTTTCTCTACTTTCTTGTTGGTCTCAAACTTCTTCGAGCTCTACATTCCTCCCACTAATTCCTTTGGAAATAAATTCCTATTCAAGAAATACAATAGTCCTAGCAACAAACACTTTGTTGTCAGTTGGTGTGTAGAAGTAGTATCCCCGAGTTTCCTTGGGGTATCCAACAAAATATCATTTTTCCGATTTGGGTCCAAGCTTTTTAGTAAATTATTTCCTAACATAAGCTTCACATCCCCAAATCTTTAACATAGACAAATTGGGATGATTCCCAATCCATATCTCATATGGTATCTTTTAAACCGATTTGGAAGGTACACGGTTAAGTGTAAACACTACAGTTTCAAGAGTGTATCCCTAGAACGATATTGGAAGTTTGGCTGAACTCATCATTGATCGTACCATGTCTAATAATCTATGATTCCTTCTTTCTGACAAACCATTATGTTGTGGTGTACCAGATGGAATCCATTATGATACAATACCATGCTCTCTCAGAAGGTCCTCAAACTCTTGGCTTAAGTATTCACCATCTCAATATGAATGAAGTGCTTTAATACTCTTACCAAGTTGCTTCTCTACTTCATTCATGAAAGTCTTTAAAATTTCAAGAGTTTCTGACTTGTGTTTCATAAGATATACATAGCCATACCTACTGAGGTCATCAATGAAGGTAATGAAGTATTGATAGCCTCCTCTAGCATTTGATCTAAAAGGTCCACATACATCAGTATGTATGATCCCTAGCAGATAAATGGTTCTCTCACTGTGTCTAGTGAAAGGAGTCTTGTTCATATTCCCTAACAAACATGCCTCACATGTCTTTAATGATTCAAAATCAAAAGAGTCTTGATAACCATCATTATGGAGTCCAGATATGCGCTTCTCATTTATGTGCCCAAGATGACAATGCCATAAGTATGTTTTGTTTGGGTTGTCAAGTTTTAAACTTTTAGTATTTACATTTTATATTCTAGTCTCAAGTTCTAACAAGTAGATACCATAAGACGTATTCCAACTTGGTGCCAAACATCAATTGTTAGACTTGGCAATGAAATTCCTCAAAAACATAAGACTTGGGAATCTCAATCATAGTATCCACATCAATCATCACTCAAACTTTACCATAATAGTTGGAACTTAAAAAATAATCTAAACACATGAATACAATTAAGTTATTAAGAAATTAAGGATTCTAAAAGTCCACTCCACACATCTTTGTAGGAGTGGAAGGGACTGAAAGATCTTGAATTTTTGCAACCTACGACAACCAAAATGGTCGTCTAGTTACACGAGACAATTGTCTCACACCTCCAGAGGGTCGTCTGGCATTTTCCCAATCACACATGAATTTGGAAATTTCGATTCTAATTAAGACCACATATTAATTCCTTACACCACAAGAAAAGTGCAATTGAAATAAGTTTGGGAAACATCCAGAACCTTCATTCGGATCCAACCAAGCAATCTCACCAATGTGAGATGCCCATCTCACTCTCCCAGACATCTGTCTGGTGAGCCTGAGTCAAGCCGATTAGGTCAACAACTTGAACCAGTCGATTCACTCATTGATTTGGATAGAATGTAAGCCAATTCAGACTCTGATTAGCTTGACAACCCAAACATCCATCTCAACTCTTGAGACACTCTTCTGGCTGCCCAAACGACCGTCTCAACACTTTAAATGGTCATTTGGCAGTCTAGTCAGCCAATCTATCATTTTGTTACATGAATTGAATACCTAAATGCTTTAGTAATTAATCCAATCATCATTCAAGATAAACTCCTCTTCTAGTTGAGTTCCTATGTTTGTGACCCTATAGGTCCCATATCACATTGGTAGTGAATGTCCATAACTAGCTTATGACATGACAAGCAAGGAGCGAAACCTAGTTGCACATCAGTGCTAACCAAGTGAATAGAATGTTGGAGAACAACTTGAACTTACAATCTGGGTAAGATGTTGTAGTGATTGTATAATTCCTTTGTCGTTAATATTTAGAATGAACTCGAGGAATGGACTCGTCATCCTCTCAATGTTCAATCGATGTTCCTTGAACCAAGACCAGACTATCTTAGATAATGCGACCTCAATATCATATACTGATTCACATGTGCATGCACATGGTTTTTTCAGTTTCACTTATCAAGTGGGCAGGATATCATACTCTAGTACGAGGGAGAAATCCCATATCTATCACTCAAAGTCTATCCCCATGTGTCAAAGTCACCCAATCATCACCTTTATGACAACCCATGTTTCAGGACTACATTTGATGTTTTCAAAGCGTACCCAATGATATGTGATGAGTGCAGTGATTTCAGGTCTAACAATCACAAACACCACCTTCACTATGAGAGTTGGCTCTGACTTACCATATGATGATTTCCATGTGTCCCTCTCAAGGTGGGTCTATCTGATACACTATTCCCTAACATGTATTTGTGCATTTGGTTTGATATTACCATATCATGACTAATGATATTATGTCATCAACCAACCACCACTCTAGTCTTTAGTGTTACTGGGGCCTATCTACCTTCCATAGTAAGAACTGACTAGGGAAATAATGAGAATATGTATATCTACTCTTAACATATGTATGATCTCAATTCCTCAAGACTAATACTTGAAGCCATACATCATTGAGTAATATAATTCATAAACATTCATATTATTTCCTCATTATCTCATAAATGAGTGAAACAGAATGAATTGGATGCTTGCCTTTATTAGTATTAATCAAATCCTTTATGGTATATGACATGTCAATCATCACCTGATTTTCTCTATGGTCATACGTTACCAACACCTTCATGGTATGATATGTGATACATGTGACACGGATTGTGGACTTCCATGTAATATGATTTTCTTTTGTGGCTTATATAAACTAGATTTTAATTTATCACGTTCTCTGGTAATCTGGATGTTTAGTGTTAATTCCACATTTTGTTTTGAGTAATCTCACTCATGTGGCATTGTGTTGTCACATGAAAAGGTTGGTACCAAAGCTCTAGGTTTGTTCAGTCTATAGGGACATAGAACTAGGGTTTGTGTCTATTCTTGTGTCTCTCAATATATCTGATCATAACTTTTGCTAGGTGGTTCTAGAAGGCAGTCAAGAGTCGACAAAGTGCCTAAAATGCTGGTGTTCCACCCAACAATTGTGGGAAATCCCAAATTCCAATCCATGTTTGGACAGTTCATGACCACGATGACACATATGGTGGATAGAAAGCACATACCCCAAGCTAGGGAAACTATTGCCAATGTGGAATCTCACAATTTTTGGAAGACATTTGAGAGGTTAAGGAATGTGGGGGAAATACAGTATGCTGGTACGGCGGACCTGGAAGATGCAGATATGTGGTTGACAAAGTTGGAGAAGGCCTTTAAGATCCTCAACATCCTGGAAGAGGTTGAGATAAAGCATGTGGTGTACCTATTGAAGGGCAATGTTGCCCATTGGTGGGCCATTGAGAAGGAGAAGAGGCCTAGAGTGGTGTGGAGTTTTGGCAGGAGTTTGTGAGACGATACTTCCATGAGACCTATCTAGACAAGAAGATATCTTAGTTTGAGAAGATCTAGCACGGATCTATGATGATGTATGAGTATGAGGCCAATTTCATGGAACTTCTGAGGTTTTACCCACACATAGCTGTGATAGATAAGTAGAGGATTAGACATTTTGATAAGTGGTTGAGCTCAGAGATGACGACGACATCATCATCTTTAGAGAACAAGGAGTAGTTTGCCACATTTGTAGAGTCTATGAGGCTTATTGAGCGGTTGGTGATAGATAAGTATGAATCTAACACCAAGAAGAGACAAACACAACATTAGGGATAGTCTTCTGGATATTTGAATAAGCCTAGGCTCTCAGCACCTCAATCACAATAGAGGTCAGTTGTTCACTCATAGTGGTCATCGAGCAAGGGTAGAAGTCATAGTTTTCCACTAGCTGGAGCTTATAGTTTGATGTCAGTTTATGTCACAAGGCGATCTAGAGCATGGTATGAGATTAAGACTTGCTTCAGGTGTGGACAGATCGGGCATACCAGGCCATTTTACCCATTGAAGGATGAGGAGGTGACCCAACAACCAAGATAAAGTCAACAAGGGTTGCAGCAATGACTATAGTTAAGCAGTGGCATGGGACACAGTGAGACATCAGAGGTTGGTTCATTTGGGAAGGCTAGAAGAGGATTGGAGTGACAGTAGGCAACAACTCTATTCTATGTTATGAGCTAGCTGGAAGGAGTAGCCAATCCACAGGTCATGATAGGTCAGATGGAGTTATTTGATTTTGATTTGTCTTCTTCCTACTTTATATCTATTTTGGTTGAACCAGGTGTGATGCACTATTTTATCACAAGAGAAGTGACAACTAGTTGTTCTTTGCCTATTAGTCATAGATCTAACTCTCTTCACTTAAAATACCCATTGGTTGGTTCTACTGAGTTGCGGGAGGTGTGTCTATCATGTGTTCTTTGTTTCTCAGGAAGCAATAATCAAGTTGACCTTATACCAGTTGACATGAATGGATTCAATGTGGTTGTGATGGATACTTTGGAGAAGTACTGGGTGGTCTTGGACCATAGTTTCAAGGTGGCAACATTATTTGACGATGAAGTTACGTGGGTCTTCTAAGGAGATAGGAAGATTCTTCCAACGTTTTTAGTGTCATCTATGACAGCGGAGAGGCTGATGAGGTAGCGTTGTGAAGTGTTCTTGGCACACGTAGTGGATACTAAGGTGAGGAGACCTAGTATTCAGGAAGTACCCATTGTTCGTGCGTTTGAGGATGTGTTTCTTGATGAGTTTGCTAGAGTTCCTCCACCTCGAGAGATTCATTTTGAGATCAATATAGTTCCTGGTACACAGTCGATAGAAAAAAACACCATACATGAGGGTACCGGCTAAGATGCAAGAGATGAAGAAGTAGTTGTAGGAGCTATTAAAGACGGGATTTGTGAAATTGAGAACTTCCACTTGGGGTGCTCCCATGTTGTTTGTGAAGAAGAAGGATGGATCCATAAGGTTATGCATTGATTATTGATAGTTGAACTAGGTGACAATCAAGAACAAGTACCCTTTTTGATGGATAGATGATATGTTTGGTTAGCTAAGAGGAGTTGCAATGTTCTCGAACATAGATCTAAGGTTAGGTTACCATCAATTACGGATGAAAGTAGATGACATACCCAAGTCAGCTTTTAGGACTCTATATGTTCATTATGAGTTTGTGGTTATGTCGTTTGGGCTAGCCAATGCATCGACGATGTTCATGGATCTGATGAATAGGGTGTTCTAGCCTTATCTTCATCAGTGCATAGTTGTATTCATCGATGACATCCTGACATACTCTAGACACAACCAACAACATGAGCAACATCTATGACAGACGCTAACCTTGTTGATACAACACAAGTTGTACACTAAGTTCAGCAAGTGCGAGTTTTGGCTGAAGTAGGTGTCTTTTCTTGAGCATGTGATATTTTTTGAAGGTGTTGGTGTGGATCCCAAGAAGGTACAATATTTTCGGAATGGGAGCAGTCTAAGACACTATTGAAGATTCACAATTTCCTTAGCTTGGAGGGCTATTATAGGAGGTTCATCAAAAACTTTAATGTAGTAGCATGACCCCTAACAAAAAATGATGAGGAAAGGTGTGTCATTTTTCGGGGATGACAAGTGTCATTGTTCTTTCTATATTTTGAAGGAGAAGTTGACCAGTGCAAGGGAAGGGTTATATCATCTTTGGTGATGTGTTGTAGAATGGTTTGGGTGGCGTACTGATGCAAGATAAAAATGTGATTTCTTTTTCCTCATGATATCTTAGAAAACATGAGGAGAGCTACCTGATGCATGATCTAGAGCTTACTGATGTGGTCCATGCTTTGAAGATTTGGTGACACTACCTTTATTGTAACGACCCCACCTCCCAGTAACCCCCAATTAAGGGAGACCGAAGGGTCGGTGCCGTTATCCAATTAACAGGATCAAAGGTTCAACAAATAATCAATAACAATTACGTAATTCTACTAACTAACTGGAATTAAGTATAAAATTAAAAATTTACTTACCTTTGAAAAACTTTTGAAGTCTATCTATCCAGAGCTTGAATCTACTCTATCTAATCCTCTGGGCACTTTAAGTTTTATTTTTCACAATGTGTCACTTTACCATTTGTTCATTTCAGGGTTGCACCTAATACGCCGACAAACAAAACGTCGGTCAGTATATCAAAATATACTGGTATGTGGGAACAACCAAAATCTTGCAAATATGGCTAACAATTTAATAATCACAATCAAATTAATTAACAAGCCAATGTACACTTTTCAGTATGACATTCTCCACCGCTTTTGCCCTAACCCTGGCATACCCACCTTAGGGTGCCCTTTTCCAATGACTTAAGGCCACCTTCTCAATCCCGAGCTTGGTGCCTGGGGGTCACCATTCAAGGCACCCACTAGTCATGCAATATCATAGGCCACCTTCTTGGTGCCTGGGGTCACCAATCAAGGTGTCCATTAGTCTACCCATCTGGGCTTGACCTTTGGCATCATCCATCAGGGTGGCATGTAGGTGTGAGAATCCATACTTATATTATTAATGTGATAATCATAGTGACTTTATAATTTGCAAGTATGAACATCCAACAGATAATTTGCATTCAATGTGATTAACCACCCAGCAAATCCTCGGGAAACTAAGGCGGTTATCCATAATTAACCACATACCATGTTAAGTAGATTGGATGCAAAAATAACCAATTAAGAATTCAAGCAAGTATGCACAGGTTGAACCTAAAAAGACATCCAATATCTGTATCATTAAACATGTCATTATGATCCATTAATCCGAGTTGTTTCCTAGGGTTATTTGTCGTTTTTAGGGTTTCAGGCATAATTAGGGTTTCACTTTCTTTTTATTACTTTTACCTTACTTTTATCAAATATCCATCAAACCCTAATTATCTTGTCTTATTTCCATTAAGGTCCTTAAGATCAGGTTTGGACCATGAAAACCCTAGTTTTCAGATAACTATATCTTTTCCCTTCTTTTCCTCTAATTTAGGGTTTCTAAACTTGTTAATCAACATATTGAGTTAAAAACCCTAAACCACACAATTTTATCATCAAAACAGGTTAAAAACCATCTTACTCATTAATCAATTAATTCATGTTCGAATTAACTCCTTTTCAAGATCAAAACCATCTTTGATTAACAATTAGGGTTTTCTCTTTACAAATTAACTCTTTTTCCATCGAAATATGTAATTTTGTAAAAGTATATAGATTTAGATGTCTGAACCATTTTTAACATATTCCTCATATTTTTCTTATCAGTTTTCATGTATTAACTTCCCCCATCTGGGGTTCCTAGCTCAACATACAATTTTTAACAAGAAAACTCTTTTATTGTCTATTTGTTATTTTCTAGAAAAACTAGGGCCGCCTGATCCACGGTCCGCGGATCCACTGAGGATCCAACGGCCTTGGTTACGCACGCCTTAACACTGTGATCAAAAGAATCAAAGGATAGGAATGTCCTTACCAGCAAAGGAGGTGCGGAGGGGCAACTTGGTAAAAGACCAAGGGGTCCTCGTCTTCCACCTTGTGCCACACACAGGAGACCTGATGGTCAACGTGGGAGTTGACTGTGGGCTGTCGTCCTCCTGCGAGCAAAGTGATGGGTCAGGGAGCTTTGCCTTGCTCCATCGAACACATCGGGGTCCTCAATTTCTTACCCAAGCTTCGTCGAGACTGTCCCCTACTCGCCGGACTCCGACGAGGGTCACAGAGATGTCGGGGGTGTAGGTCAGGCCGAAGAGACCAATTGGGCGTACGAAAAAGTTCCTCACTCTCTTCCGTAGAGGTCAAGCTAGCAAAAAGGGACACTGGTTCCCTCCATAACATTCCCCTACTTATAGGGTCACGGTCAGGTTTGGGCGAATTGGGGGTTTCCCAAAATGACGATGAATCTTATTAAAAGTAGGGTCGATCCTTCGCGGTTCCATCTCCTAAATATAATGGGACCATTATTAAGCGATGAGTCTCCCTGGATCCTGAGAAAATCAGAGGGGAAAATCCTCTAAAATCTCATAGAGTCGTAGTCCCAGGGGGACTTAGACGACGATCGATCGTCGTTGGATCAAGATCCAACGGTTCAAGTTATTCGTGTTTGATGAAAAAGGAAATCCTTTTTCCCAATTCTGAATAAATCCAATTTTAGCAATTTTCTTAGGAAATTCATATCTCCCTAACCCTTGCCCCTTTTGAACTCAAATTTTAAGGGACGGTTTGCCTTTGAATCATCTAGCATTTCACGAAATTTGGGAAACAAATTCCAAGGGATGAGAAGGCTTACTTCTCTCCTAAGTTATTCATTAATTTATTCAAAATTAATTGTTATTTCCCTTCCCTTTGCCATTATCTTGTTATTTTGGGTCCCTTGGATCTTAGGAAATACCAAAGGCATGGAATTCCATATTGGGGAAAATCTATTTGCCTTTATCTTCTTTTGAAAGTCAATTTCTCATATTTCCCTTTTATTAATCAATTTCTTTTCCTTTATAATTCTTTTTTTAAGGATTTCTCTTTATCTATCCTCTATATTCCTATTGGAATTCCTTTTAGCATTAGGAATCCTTGGGATATGAAAATCCACCAAGGATAACTCAATTATACCTCTTTTCACTTATTTTCCACATTTTATCATTATTTTCAATTTCTTTCTTAACACAGAAATACTTAATTGGTCATTTCTTTTCTTATTGCATTCTCTATGCAACTTTGGACTCCTTGGTTCCCAAGGAACCCAAGAGGCACGAAATCCAACTTTGTATTGTATTCTTTTCCCTTCTGGAGGTTTCCACACCTTTCTTTTCTCAAAACTTAATTATTCATTTACTAATTGAATTTCCTTGTTATTGGGCCCAATAGCCAATAAAGCCCACACAACAATCATCAAGGCTATTGTAATGAAAAGACATTATTATTTGTTCATTTATTTTTAATATGAGAAATTCCATTTCTCAGCAAATGAACCCAAAATTGGGGTTATAACATTTATGGCGTGAAGTGTCAGATCTTCACCGATCAGAAGAACCTACAATACATCTTCTGAAAGTAGTAGCTGAATATGAGACAACGACGCTGGATGGAGTTAATCAAAGATTATGATTGCACCATAGACTGCCATCTGGGGAAAGAGAATGTGGTGGTATATGCTTTGAGTAGGAAGCCTCCAACACCATCGTCTGCTGATATCACACAATTGTGTCCTTTGATGTGCCTTAAGAGAGACATGGTTGTGATTCTATGTCAGATGAATGTAAAGTTGGAGGTCTCCTTGTTTGTTGTATTGTTGGTAAAGTTACAAGTGAATCCTACATTGAGACATCAGATCAGAGATGCACAACATGATGATACTATAATATAGTAGAGATGAGTAGAGTGAGCAGTGAGAAGCGTGATGGCTTCCACAAGTTAGAGGATGAGACAGAGTGTTACAAAAATAGAGAAGTGGTTCCTAATTTGATAATCTAAGGAAGCTGGTTGCGGAAGAGGCTCACTCTTCAATGTATGCTATGCATCCAGGTAGCACCAAGATGTACCACAGTGTGAAAAATTTGTATTGGTTGTCTAGCTTGAAGAATGACGTAGCTGTGTTTGTAGAAAAGTGTCATGTGTGTCAACATGTTAAGGAAGAGTATAAAAAACCTATAGGGACTTTGCAACCATTACCTATACTGTAGTGGAAATGAGATCATATCACGATGGACTTTGTTGTTGGACTTCCTAGGATAGCCAAATGTCATGATTCCATAAGGGTGGTAGTGGACAAGTTGACCAAGTAAGCACACTTCCTGTAAAGACAATGTATACAACTGAGAAGTTGGCACAAGTGTATGTTGATGAGATAGTCTTTCTGCATGGTATTCCAGTTACGATAGTGTCCAATAGAGGCCCTTAGTTTACTAGCCAATTTTGGGAGTGTCTGCACACAAAAATGGGTATGTTGTTGAGTTTTAATATAGTGTTTCAACTGTAGATGCATAGAATGCTTGAAAGGACTATACAAACATTGGAGGATCTGTTGAGAGCATGTGTCTTGCAGCTTTTAGGCAGTTGGGATGTACATCTCAGTATGTTATTGTTTTCTTACACCAAAAACTATTAGAGGAAGATCGACATGGAACCTTAGTAGGCCTTATATGGGAGGCGATGTAGGTCTCTATTGTTTTGGTCTGAGACGCGTGAGGGTCAACTTTTGGGTCATGAGCTTGTACAACAGACAATAGAGAAGATCAAGATGATACAATAACAATTAAAGGCAACCCAGGATAGGCAAAAATACTATGCTGATAATTGTTGTAGTCCCTTGGATTTCTAAGTGGGACACAAGGTGTACCTCAAGGCTTCTCCTTGGAAAGGCATGCTAAGGATTGGGAAGAAGGGTAAGTTGGCTCCCAGGTATATGGGACCTCACCCTATGGAGACACTTGCTGGGAAAGTGGATTATAAGTTGGAGATGTCACCTGAGTTGCATGGGTTGCATACGGTGTTCCACATTTCTATGTTGAGGAAGTTTCATTCTGACACAAAGGTAGTGTTAAAGCCTATGGAGGCTGAGTTAGATGAAGATGTGTCGTATGTGGAGGGTCTTGTTTTGATCTTGGAGCGGAGGGTGAAGAAGCTGAAGAAGAAGGATATCATGTTTGTTAAGGTTTTGTGTCATCATCGCGGCGTGGAGGAAGCCATGTGGGAGTCGGAGGATGAGATGTGTAGGAAGTAACCATCTCTTTTCACATAGGATTTTGGGGGCGAAATCCTTATTAGGAGTTTATGGTTGTAAGACCCCTAACCTAGCTTAGTGCTTGATTTTGCTTGATTGGCTTGATGAGATGATTAAACATTAATCTAATCTTATCATGAATCCTAATAACAAGTGACATGCTTATGTTTTCAGTTTTGTCCAGTTTGCTTGATGCTTGAGCTAGTTATGCTATATGTGTGTGTTGCTTTTGGACCAAGTTGCAATTTACCCATGTTGAGGGTTTATCTTGCAATTTGTCACATGTTTGATGTTCCTCTTGTGCCTTAGCATCATGAGAGATAAAATGATGCTTAGGGGCACCTTTTTGGACCTTGGTTGGTGAGGTGGCATCATGAGTTGATGATAGGGTTTGCATGGATGCTTGAGTTGCTAGTATCGAGCATGTTGGTGTGACCTTTGTAGAGACCTATGTGCTTTGTATTTTGGTAGGTGTTGTGATCTATATGCTTTTGGTTGTGTTTTTTAGTGACCCATACACCTTGTTCTTGATCTTGGTGGAACATGTTTTGAATTATGCTTTGGTTGTAGTGACCTTTTCCTTGGTTGGCATAGTGTTGTAGTTGCTATGTGGTGAAACTGTTGGTTTTGTTTTGACCAAAAGTGGTAGTGCACCTAGTGGTCTCTACAAGCCTTGTTTTTATCACCCTTTAATTCATGCACATCTAGAGCTCTTTCGTGGTCAATGTTTTGAGGGACATGTGTCTTTAGGTGCTCTAATATCTATACACCTCATATCCCTCTATCTCTCTTCTAGCCTTGGATATATACACCTTCTTTCACATGCAAGTAACCTTTTTATCTCTCTTTTTTCTCTCTTCTTGCTTGTGTCTAGCCTTGAGCTTGGTGGTTTAAGTGCAGGTGATGATCTTGAAGAAGGTGGTCATTTTCCCTTTACATGTGGTGATCTTGGGTTATCATCCCTCTTGTGGTGGTTTTTTGTTATCCTTGACCTTGGTAAGTGGTTTATCACTCTTTAATCTCATTCTTCTTATACCCTACCTCTTCGTTTCTTCTCTCAACTAGACTATGGTTCTCCATGTCGCTTTCTTGAGGAAATGCTCTCCAACAAAGGTTGACTCCATGGTTATCTATGGTAGTACCTGAGTGAGAGGAAGATCTCCACTCTCTTCTTTCTTTTTTGGCCTAGTATTTTTACCCTCTCTCTTTTGAGTTTCGTTTGACCTTGTTATGTTCTTATTCACTTTAGGTGATCTTGCTTGGAGGTGGAGTTGCTCGAATTGTAATGACCCCTACTCCCGGTAACCCCCAATTAAGGGAGACTAAAAGGTTAGAGCCGTTAACCAATAACCCAGATCAAAGGTTCGACAAATAATCAATAACAATTAATAAACTTTACCAACTAAACTGAAAATGGTATAAAATAAAACTTTTCTTACCTTGGAAAAACTGGGATTTCTAAACTTCTATCCATGAAGAAGCTAATCTAACAAATCCTCCTGTGCACAATATTTTTCATTTAATTCCACGTATGCCACTTTATTGTTTGTTCTTTTCATTTGTACCTAAAACGCCGACAAACAAAACGTCGGTCAGCAAGAAGCTGGTATGTGGGGGAAACAATAATCGTGCAACTACAATAATAATGTAGTCAACCAAAAATATCATTCAACATCCAAGATTACATTTTAATCAATACTACTCAATCCTTTCCTATCCCCTATCTCTGTATCATCCCTATAGTGGACATGGATACTACCTCTCTCATATGGTAGATCCTTACCCCCATGGTCCTACCACACATGTAGCCAATTCCTAGGGTTATGGAGTCGCATGGCCCTAACCAAAGGTAGCCCAATCCCTGACTCATGATGACTTGATGGTCCTACCCCATTGGTAGCCATTTACTAAGTCATTTAATGACCTGATGGACCTACCCCATTGGTAGCCATTTACTATGTCAATCTATAAAGCTACAGAGGGGACTAGGATCTGAGCTAGTAGGCACATCTCTTATGTGATAGTCATATTCACATCATAATTTGCATGAATTAAATTCATCCAACAATTAATTCAAGCCACGATGTTAACATCGATAAAATCCTCAGCAAACTAATGTGAGATAATCATAAGCGTAACCACATACCTGTACATATAGATTCAGGTGCAGGAATAATCCAAACAACAACGTGCATGCAAGCATTCAATAAGATCCTGAAACAATTATATAATTTACTTTTATTACTCATTTCATTAAGATCTATTAAATCTAGCTCGCTTCTTGGGGTTTCTAGTCCACTTTTAGGGTTTCCATTGCAATTAGGGTTTCCCTTCATCTTTTACTGTTTTAAACCCTAATTTAACACAATTGATCACAAACCCTAATTATTTCCTCATCTAATCCTCAATTCCGGATTAAAGGCATAATTAACCATTAATTAAACTCATTAAGACTCTTTTTATTTAAGCTATTATTTTTATCCTTTTAATCCATGACAATATCATTATACACATTTATCATTAATTCATAGTTCATTACGGTCCAAAACACATATGAACTCGATTTGCTATTAATTCCACCTTTTATTCATGAGAAAACCCTAATTACTACATTTAGGACATTTATCCACAAATTAGGAACTTTAATGCTCGAAATATCTTAGAATCAACATATTCCAACTTTAATCATGAAATTAATCAATTAAAGCCATTAGTAGTCGAATTAGTCAACATTAGGATTTCAAGGCCCATTAAAGTATATTCATGCATATGAAACTCTAAATTAATTGATCATATGCAAAGTTCATTTTTTTTCTTCTTAATGTTCCTTTTTATCATTAACATGCTAATATCAACTTTAACCATCAATAAACCCTATTAATCACATTAATCATATCAAAATAGGGTTTCTTAATCATCATTACGTTAAAGTTAATAACTTCTATTACTTTTCGAATTGCAAACATAATCAGGCTCCAACTATATTTTTATTGGATTCTACGTGTTCTCATGATCAATTTTCATATTTTGCATGTTTCCATCAGAGCAACCATTTAATTTCTAGAAATTTTGCAAATAAAGGTACCTTTTGGCCAATGGCGGCTCGACATGTCATCCTTTTTTCTTCTAGCTATTGCTTCCCTTGCCTCGCAGATCTGGGCATTGGATCCAGCTTCTGTCTGACCCGGATGACCCTCTCAGCCTTCATCGTCTCCACGGATGGGGGGGGGTTCCGCCCCCTGTTTACTCTGTAAAATAGAGTACCACGACGCTGGGCTGGGTGGCGCCCTCCTCGCCCACCGTAGTGCTTCCTCAAGGATGGGCTGGCAGCGTCCTCACCTCCCTTCACTCATGAACCACCCATGCTTGACCGATATTCCTCCCTCACCTCCTCCCTCCCATCTACAGTCACCGGCGCGTGACCTGTTCATGGACCGGGTTTGTAAAGGTCAACACCCATATGGGGTTCCTGGGCGTCGGAGGCTAGGGAGAAGGAGGTCAAAGCTATGCCTCATCCAAACGGAGTGGTCGGCGCTCCTAGATCTGTTGATGGTGCACCAAACCATTGGGTTGAGAAGCGTCGTAGGCGGCAGGGTACTGCGGCACCAGAGGGAAAAATCACAGAACGGTTAGAGACAAGCAAAGGATGGGTGCGGTTAGTCTATTGGGGTCTCGTAGATCTATGGGAGTTCTCAGAGCGATATCGTACCATCTATGTGCCATGTATATATACATGTCTGTGAAGGATGGCTATTGAAGGTCCTGAATTTGGGAGTTTCTTGTATACATGTCCAAAGACCCTCAAACCTAGGACTAAACAGAGCAAAATTTCATCTCGAACTCATCGGGACCCTTTACATCCTCGTCCGCCATTTGTATGAAGAGGAATCCCAAATCGAGCAAGACTCTCTCGATTCCCTATCTTTCCTAAACTAGATGAAGAGCAGCCAGAGTCAGATTAGAGATCGATGGTCTAGATAGCCCACACTATACAAGGAAAGAATCCTTTATTTACGAAATGGTAATATGATTCATGGATTATCACATCACTTTTAGGAGGATTTGGAAAAAGCATATCTCCCAAACCGTACACCCTTTTAATCCCAAATTTTAGGGAAACCTTTTGATTTGCATTATCTCCCTTTGTTCCAATTTTGAGACTTAAACTCAAAAGGAGAGATGTGGTTTCTTTGCATGCAAGTAGATGTTTAATAAAACTCATTTAAGCATAATTTCTTTCTCATAATACTTTATTTTCTTAATTGTGATTCTTTTTCCTATTAGAAACCATGTGAACACAAAATCTTTTCCAAGATGGATCCATGATCCATATTTCCACACATATTATTGTAATATTCTCATTATCTCACATTTCTTCTAAATAAGCAATATTTAATTAATCCTTTATCTTTCCTATTGCATTATTTTTGCAATTTGGACTCCTTGGAACCCAAAGGCATGAAATCCACCTTTGGAGGATATTCGTTAGTCTTTTCCATATCTTTTATCCATATTCTTATTTATTCCTTTAATAATTGAATTCCCTTTTTTCTTGTTATTGGGCCCAATAGGCAATAAAGCTCACAACAGAATCATCAAGGACATTGTAAATGAAATTACATCATTATTTTTACATTTATCTTTATTATGAGAAATTACATTTCTCACCAAATGAACCCAAAAATTGGGGTTGTAACACAAATCTTGGTGTTTCCATGTCTCTTAGAACTCGTGGCTTTGAAGTGGATCTTCACCTCAAGGTGGGTTATATAACTCTTCCCTCTTGTATTTTTTCACTTTTATCTTGCTTGCATGTTACTATTTCATCTCTAAAATGTGATCATAAGTTTCTATATAATGCTATCTTGTTTTAGAGTTTAAGATTATGAAGTATTCTTGTATAGATTGTTCTTATTCCCAAACCCTAATTCATGTACCCGAAACCTAGTAAATGGTGGATTTGATGGTTCTTAAATGCATCTTGATTGTTGGTTTCGTTAGCATGTTATGGTTCAAATATCATGGATTAGATGGAGGTTTGGTTCTTGTTTATATGTGTTGGACCTTGGTTTCTCCTCTCGTATCATGTTTTTCTTTGTTAATCTTTGTGACACTTATTTTAGGGTTTTGATGACTATCTTTTTGAGAACTCGTTACACTAAATGAGCTTACTCAAAACCCAAAACACAATCATTCACTAATTAATCACATCTCTAGAAAAGAGGGTAAATTAAAACTGATTAAACATAGAAAATATGCTCTGAAATATTACACAAGAACCCAAAAACTTTCTCGTATTCATATTATGCCAAGAATCTCTTATAATTGTTCCATGACCTCATCCACCACTATTTGGTTCATTTTAACCGATGGTTCACTTATAAACATGATCAATAAATGGTTCAAACCACCTATTGACCTAAAACATTAATAAATGATGGTACCTTCCCCCAACAACCAATGGTTGGCCAGGGGAGACCAAACAATGATGTCCTAGTAGTCCCCAACAGTTGAAGGACATGTTGATTACATGTCAATGAAAACTTTTAGCCATGGACACATGGAGAGTTGCTTAGACACCTCATGCTTCTTCTCTTCTTTATCCATGGGCTATCTCTATCGCTTCCTTACCCAAGTTCAAAACCTTTGATCACTTCCTCTTTCCTCTAACCTGAAGCACTAACTCCACTTTGTTTGGCTATAGAACTAGGTGGTCCAAGGTTGAAGATGACCCCCTTTTTGGAGAAAAAGGTCTCCTAGAGCTTCATCTAGCCCAACATAGGGTTTCTAAAGTCATCTCCTAGGATTTCTGACCAAGGCAAGTTTTTTTATTCCTTCCTTATCTATTTCGCTTATTCTTCTTCTTCCTTAGACCTTCCTCTAGGTGGGAACCATAGTCTTCAATTGTAAAAGTTGTTCTAAAGATCAAAAACCCTACCTTTCTTTCTCCTTATGCTTAGGGTTTACTTATTTATTGGAGAAAGGTTCTAGATGGCCAAGTTTAGAGCTTACCTTGGATTTTCTACTCTACCTGCTTGAGTTTTCTACTGTTTGGGATCTGATCTTCTTTCTAGAGGCAAGTTTTATAACTTGCTCCATGTTTATTTCTTACCATAATCTTGCTAGCTCTTGTTCTTGCTTAGAAATGATGGTCTAAGCTTGTAGAAGCTATGCTTGACTAGGGTTTTGATTTTTGGTGTTCCCTCTTCTATTCTAATTCAAGATGAACCTATAACCAACTACACATCCTTCCTAAGGTAGGAGATGATCTAGGATAGGTTGGCAACACAACCGATGGTGCTAAGCACCTAATAACCAATGGTCCAAATTAGGGTTTACAAGCTATTTCCTTCACTACCACATGACCCGATGGAGAAACCATGCAACAACTAATGGTGTTGCTATCATGAGAACTGATGATTTTGACCAAGGTTGTTAACCAACAGTGACAACTGACGGTCACACCTTAGGTCAGATTTTAGCTTAGTTGGAAGCTTAATGATCAATGTCTAGGTGCCCTAATAATTCTATTAACTAATGGTGATATTATCTCATCATCTGATAGTCGAAAATGATTAAAGTCTTGATCCTATAAACCAATGGTGACACAATGTGTCACAACAAATGGTATATCAAGTCACCACAATCGATGGTGGGTCAAGGTTACAATTGTTATTCATTTAAATGATCCAAGGGTTAGACATATACTTTAATTTATGGTTTTGAAATATGAATATGATCTCATAGTTAGGATCTAATACTTCTTCTTGTAGTAGTTTCGAATGATGCCTAATGTAAAATGTTGGTCCGAATAATGTGATATAGATGTTTTCCTCAATGTTATTAACTTAATGAGTTTGTTTGTTGACAATGGATTATATGCATTAAATGAACAACTAACGGTGGTTTTGACCCTACTCTCAATGGAACCCTTATGTTTTTAATCAAGGGATATCTAGGGATAGATGGTGACTCTTTCTAGAGTAGAATTCAATGACTTAATAGGTGGTGTATTCAAGGTGTTTATTTATATAAACAATCATTACTTGTACCTTCTCAACAATCCAATGGTATTGGGATGATGTAAAGAACCAAAACTTAACCTTTTTGACCAGGATCATATGTATTGGAGGATAGTCAACCTTGTTCTTTGGGCTTAGCTAAACATGGATAAAGATATGCACATTAGTAGCTTAGTTGCAACCCTAACATGTAGACATATGAACAAATATGGCTTAATTCTTTCATAATTAATCATTAGATCAATAAAGGATACCTAAGATATATCTCATGATACAATGTCAATTAAAATTGATGATATGAGGTAATAATTTGCATAAAGGGATAAGGTGTCCATAATTGAGAATAATGATACACAATTCAACTAAAAATACAATAAATAAACTTATGTGAGATAATGATAGAGTAGAGTCATTCTAGATCATTCCTTAGTCTTTTGGAACAAGGAAGAGATAAGGGAATGAATAATAACTTTGTAAATAAGATAATGTGGTGTTTAATTAATTAATATGAGAAATAATGGATCAAAACTCATAAAAGGAAGACTAATTGATTAAAGATAAGATGATATTCGTTTTACTTGGATTTGGTTTGGCTTGGAGGCCAAGTTTCATAATTTTGGGATGATTATAACTATATGTCCTTTATTTTGAAAAAAAAATGTGAGTTTTCCTCAAAATATGAAACTTAATGACTTCAAAAGTGTAAAATAATCTTATATTCGTAATCTACACATTAAAATAAGCCTTTGGGTAAATTTTCACTCAAATTGGAAAATATTTGACTAAAAGATGAAAATAGGAGAGAGAAAGTGTGTAGGACCTTCAAAATATTAAATAAATGTACAAACACATCAACATATAAAATTTATGCCAAATTAATATCTAAGACACTTAATGTGACTTGTGGGTGAAGTTTAATCAAATTTGGAGAATCTTATAACCATTAATGATGGATGAAAGAGAAAATAATATTTAATTTATTTAACACATTAAAAGTTTTCAAAAGGAAAATCAAGTTACATATTCATATTACTCACATCAAAAATAGGCTATGTGTCAATTTTCATTAATTTTGGAGTTTGTTTGCACCCTCAAAAGAAGAAAGAGAAAAAGAGAAATTAATGCATCTCCACTTTAATCGAATTCGATTGGGAAAGCCATTTAATGTGTAATGCGGCCAAAATATCATTTTTCTTATGTGGACTGATCTCAGTTGTTGATTTTGTGCTCAGTTGGCTCTGGCTCGTCTCCTAGTTTGCACCTTCTATGGATGCAAAACTAATTTTGTTTGATTTTCAAACATAGATAACTTGCTCGAATGTCAAGTTTTTTTCACGATTTTTTCTACCACTTTTTCCTCATTAGATTTTGCACGCATAGACCTTCTACTCATGTGTTTTCATCGAGTTTCTAGGAAATTCCCAATTCTTAGGCAAGGATGTTCATGACCACTTTCCTTTTCTCTATTCCTCTCATCCTCACCTATATATACCATCACCCGGACCTTTGTATTCCTTCACGTACAACTCTTCTCCTCTCAATTACTCCACACCTACTAGTTTAGCTATCAAAGGATGATCTGAATGTTGTTACTTTGTAGTACTTCTCCATGGGCTTCATCATCACTAGTGTTCCAATTGATAGGCTCAGAAGGTTCACAAGCTTCATCTCCTTCTTTCTCTGTTCTCGCCTTCTCAAATCATCAACTATTGTGAATTCACCCAAAGTGGACCGAGTTGATGTTGCTCTAGCTTGCGGCCATGGCTGGTCTAGCGAGCGTGAAGAAGCACTCGGATGAATTCCCTGTCTTGCCTACTTTTCCTCATTTTCTTTGATTTCTCGCTCTGGGGAAAAATAGACTTTTCACCCATTTTTAATTTTTTTGGGAGAGTCAACTGAGCCTCTGACCTAGTGATATGGCCATGCATAATTGGACCATGTCAGCCAGACCTAGCCCCTCTTCCTCAATATCTCATGTGATTTTTCACTGCTTACATGGCTTATTCGGATTTCCTGATAGGTTGAAATTGTACAATTCATATCTTTTCATTCTCTTGTCTAAAAACTAAAGTAAAATATGTTTTGAAATTAGAAAAATGTGTTATCTCTAATTAAAATAGTTTCAATGCATGATTTCTATGTTTTCGATGATGGATTTTTGAGGATCTAATTAGTTAATATAAAAGCCCTAAAATTGGTAACTAATTCATCCTAACTTCAAATACAACAAATAAATATTTTTTCTTGATTAGAAAAACATAAGGAATCGTTTGATCTTGGTTTTGAGTCCAAAATATGAGTTTTACTAAAAAGGTTTAGAGTTAGAGTTTATCTAATTTTGTATGAATCTCAAACCTTAAAACATGTGAATAATTTGTAATTAGGAAAATTTGATCTTGGAAACCACTACATTAGTGAAGAGTTTTTCTAGGACTCTAATATAAGGTATGTTTGCACTACTACAGAAACAACATTCAACGTCACTTTTAGAGGCGGTGGTTTTTTAGTAAAACTGACGTTGGTCACATTAAATGTCGGTTAATAAGGACATCTGATGTCTATATTTGAAGACCAGCCAGACATGGGTATCACTTTTCATTCAGTGTCAATTGAAGAAAAGAAACTGACGCCTAAAGTAGACCGCAAAATCCAATTTTTTCGAGCAAAAAAAAATTGCGCCAAAGTATCACATACAACGTCGGTGTTTTACCTAATAACTGACGCTGAATGAAGATAAAATTTGTGCCAAAAGTTCCAATATGGGCGTCAGTTGTCTTAGCATAACTGACGTTATAAGGGTGCGCACACCGTCCCTGCCAAAAAAATTAGGGTAAAGGAATGTCCAATTGGACGTCGGTTTGTTACTATCAGCCAACACCTAAGGTTTTAGGTGTCAGTTTTGTAGATAACCGATGCCATTTACAAACTTAATACACCCGCAATCACCCGAGTCTTCCCCTTTCATCTGTTTCATTGTGAGAATTCTAGCTCCTCTCTTGTTGCTCGCCTAAAATCGCCCGACGACACCCCCGCCCGCCCGCATTCAACTTGCTAGTCACCGCCGCTGCAGCTAGTGTGTTTGCTGCTCGCCGCCAGCGCCTCTTTTGTTGTTGCTCTCCTTGACAACGCCGTTGTTGCTGCTGCTCTCTTCACTGGCGGTCTCCTTCTCCTCCTGGTCCTCCTGCTCCTCCTACCGCTGGTTGCCCTTCTCTCCTCTCCGGTTGCCCGAAGGTACCTGCTCTCGCTCTTCTTCCTCTGCCCTCAAGAAGGTACCCTGCTCTGCGTGGGATTTCACCTCTTCTTCTTCCTCCTGATCCCTCTGAGATGTCTGTGGGATTAAAGCAAGGCCACGACTATGTGGGCTGGCCGCGGTCGTGGCTGTGTTGGCCTACCACGACCGTGCTGGCTAGCACCGTCGTACTGCCCCTAGGCAACACGGTCGTGCTGGCTAGCACGGCTGTGGTAGGCCAACACAACCACGGTCGTGGCCAACCCACATAGTCGTGGCCTTGCTTTAATCCAACAACCATTTGAGAAGGACACAGAGGAAGAAGAAGATACATTTGCAATTGAATACTAATGCTTGATCTAATTCTATAAATTTTGATGCATGTTGAATTAAGATATTAAAACCCTAATACACATTTCACCATAATCTTGAATTAACTATATTGTTGAAATCTTGTGATCAATCTATGTAAGATATTAAAACCCTAATGTTAAATCTCTGATTTTGTAGTGATGTGTCACCCTAACATCTACATGAATCTCTATTGTATGATGTAGATTGATGATAATGCATGAGCTAGTTTGAAATTTTGAAATCAATCATGAATCTCTCCATCCCTAGGTCATACTAATTTATGTGTAATCTTTATCTTGATGATGAGCATGCATGGACACTCGAAATGTTGAAATCAATGTTATAGAATGACAACACATGTATTTGTTGGCCTAGAAACCCGTCCAAGATTTACTCATTAGGAGTAAATCTTGGATAGTCCCCGGTTTGGGACTGTTCTTGAACACCTAATCTCACTTAGGATGTAAGTGTATAATGTGTATTTGGTTTTCAAGAAAACTCTAGTAGCATTTCCCCATTTGTTCTCTAAGTACATCTGTACTTGGAGAACAACGGGGAAATGTTGCCAAAATTTTCTTGAAAACCCAATACACATTATACACTTACTAGTGAGATTTGGTGTTCAATAATGGGATAGGTGGTACACATTTATTATATATAAGAATGACAGAACATGTATTTGTTGACCTACAGACCCGTCTAACATTTACTCATTAGGAGTAAATCTTGGATAGTCCCCGGTTTGGGACTGTTCTTGAACACCTAATCTCACTTAGGATGTAAGTGTATAATGTGTATTGGGTTTTCAAGAAAATTTTGGTAGCATTTCCACGTTTGTTCTCTAAGTACATATGTACTTGGAGAATAGTGGGGAAATGCTGCCGAAATTTTCTTGAAAACCCAATACACATTATACACTTACTAGTGAGATTAGGTGTTCAAAAATGGGATAGGTGGTACACATTTATTATATATAAGAATGACAACACATATATTCGTTGGCCTAAAGTTTTAACCATGCAAAAACTCTAATCTGTTAACCCTAGACCCTAATCTTGTTGTAATATATACTTGTTTTCTCTTTGATCATAGAATGGATAGATCATGGATGTCCATTCACAATCGCTGCACCCTAGAGTTTATATCTGGTCTTGACCAGATTATTAGATTTGCCGAGGAATATAGGAAACAACCTAGAGATAGGTGCTACTATCCATGTAGGCATTGCGGTAACAACTTGAAAGTCAGCACTGGTGACGAAATCAAAAGTCATGTCATGTGCAACGAGATTATACAAGGCTATACCGAATGGCACTCGCATGGAGAGATTTCAAACTCGAAACCAGTGGATGTCGATAGCAGTGCTTGTGTGGAAGAAGAAATTTCCTCTGATTACATAGATGTGAATGAACCAGTTCTAGTAGACATCGTTGATGCGATGATGGATAGTTGTGGAGTAGAGCACACTGATCCACCCTCCATTTTTAGAAACATTGTGCATGATGTTGAGATATCATTATACACAGGTTGTACTAAGTTTACGAAGCTTAGCACTATGTTGAGATTGTATAAGCTGAAAGCTAAGAATAGATGGAGCGACAAAAGCTTCACGTCATTGTTGTCTTTGTTGAAAGAAATGCTTCCTGAAGGAAACGAGCTGCCAATCTCAACATACCAGGTAAAGAAATTGTTATGCCCAATGGGAATGGATGCCAAAGACTACAGTCTGAGGATACTACTCAGTCTGCTCCTACTCATGAGTCCTATACTATAGGTAGCACACCTCTGCCTCGCCATGATGTCCGGATAGTTGGGAGGCAAAATAAGAAGGGAGAAATAAGGAAGCCCGCAACTGCTGAGGTGGCTGCAAAAATGGTAAAATACAACTCTTATAGCAATCGTTCGAATATTGATTATTAGTGGTGTTTACTTAATTACAAATTTTTGTTTTGGCAATTAGCAGGAGCTGCACGAGTTGAGGAAACAAGGCAAGTTCATCCCTGAGGGTACAAGGGATGAATTGACAGTTGCTCTGGGTAACGCAAAGCATCCTGGACGTGTTAGGACTGCATGCACTAGTGTGGGCATCAAAGCATTCTTTGGGCCATCCCAATGCAAACATGTCCCAAAAGTGGGACTTTCACAAGAAGAGGTAACCTATTCTTTCTTTATAATGTTACTGTAAAAGAGAATTCAATAATCAGAAGCTAACATTTCTTTTATCCATGTATAGGTAGATAAGCTAGTTGATAGGAAACTCAAAGAAGCACTGAGCAAGTGGCATGCATCTCGGACTGCCACGCAGCAGACAGTATCTATGGCATCCCGCTCTACTCCTACTGCAGAGGTTGGGAGTAATCCTATAGACCCACCACCTAGCCCATCCACTATAAGTATTTTTATGAAATAATAACTACTCTTTTCAAGATGATATGTTTTCAAGATGATATGTATATATGTATATAACATTCTTTACACAAAAATTTGTAGGGGTTGAAGCCATGCCATCTAAAAAGTAAATAATTTGTCGTTGCAGAGGCGTCGTCTTACCCATCCCTACTAGGGGAAATGTTTCATGGATCTCCATTACCAGCTGGTTGGGTTCGTGTGAGCCCGCTACGTATATTCCCCAACTGGATGGATCTTCCATTGCCATATGTCCACCCAGATTGTAAAACACTTGGTGAGGCAGAAGGTGGAGTGATATTGTGGCGAAAAGCAAATGTCCTCTATACTGAAACTGTATGGTAAATTTACCTTATGTTAAATTGTTAGTGTGTGCATATGATGTCAGTTGATCTGAAATTATATATATATATATATATATATATATATATATATATATATATATATATATATATATATATATATATACAGGTTAAAAAGAAGACACCCAGAGCATCTAGGCCTCCACCTCCACCTTCTACATTACCAAGTTGGGTTCCATAGGACCTACCTGTCCCATTAGGTCCTAACTGTAGGTGTATGGAAATATGGTTAGGCGAACGTGATATAAATTGCCCTATAATTGTTTCTATAGATGCGGATACTGCAGGTCAATCATACAAAAGCAACCTATTTATACAAGATATTTTGGAGTTGTTTCGATATGATTGGTTGAATACATTTGTGATAGAGCTATGGATAAGGTGAGATCTTCTTAATACATCCATATACCTTGTGTAGGATCTGGTGATCTGGTTTCTTATTTATTAATGCATGCGTAATTCATGTTTTGCAACTACTTAAACAAGATATGTGCATATTTTTCATTCGAACATGTAGGATTTTTGATTCCATCTTTGATTAGTCTAGTAGCTAAAGACCCTCCATCAGTTCAACAATATTGCTGTGATGCTTTTACAAATTTTCCTCAAAATAAGAAGACGTTGATAATAGCTCCATTCAATGTGGAGTAAGTTTACTTTGCTTATTATAATTTGGACTTAAGAAAATTACATTTTTATTGTGGATTTTGAGTTATTAATTTTTAACTTTTTTACCTCTAGTGGTATACATTGGGAGTTGCTAGTTATTGTCCCTGAGACATTTACTGTCTATTATCTAGATCCTAAGGGGAGTAAATTGAATTCAAAATATGGACACATAATGAAAATGGCATTATTCCGGTGAGAAATATTGCATTTTCATATCCGTTAACATATGTTATTATATTACTATTTAATTATGCAATGTACTCTGTTACATTAACATGTAGTGGTTTAGATGAGTAAAAAAGGTTGGAGGAAAGGTCCCCAAGAAAAAGAAACAACAAATAACTTGGAAGAATGTGGAAGTAAGTTCCCGACTGCAATGTATATATTATTTATTTAAATAGTGCTTAATTAGTTGTACTTTTTAATATTTTGTATGTTTCAATTTATAGTGTGCTACACAAGACAACGGATGGGCATGCGCATACTATGTGATGCGATTTATGCACATGATTATCAAATATGCTGCAGTGGACATCGATACCATTCCTGAGGTATTATATATAGTCTCATTAGATAATATGAAATATATCAATCTTATTTATAGCTCATTAATTATATATATATACATCATTCTCTTTGCAGGTGTTTAAAACTGACCACACGACAGGAAAGGCCTTACTAGATGTACAAGCTCCCTATACGATGTGAGAATTAAATGAAGTAAGAGAAGAATGGGAAACAACCATACAAGTAGTGGGGGTTTTAACATATAATTGGGATTTTGATAGAGAATAATGACTAAAGAATGATATTTTGTAAATGAATTTCTAAATTATAATATGTGTGAATGTTTCTACATGTCTGAATGTTTCTACATGTGTCTGAATGTTTATACATGTGTGAATGTGAAAATGAATGCAACTGTTGGTTGCTATATGAATGTTTCTACATGTGTGAATGTGAAAATGAATGGAACTGTAGATTGCTACATGAATATTTCTACATGTGTGGAAATCAAATGGAACTGCAGGTTGCAAAATATGTGAAAATTAATGTTGTTAATTTTGCAAGTTTGTGGCCTATTGTTGGCTGATATCAATGGATGTCGTAAAACCTGTAGTTCATAATTGAACTGTAGGTTTCGCATTCTGCGACCAGCTATAGCAGGTCTGTAGACTGATAAAAAAAACATGCAACAGGCGTCGGTTATTTGTTTAAAACTGATGACAAATGGTTACAGCATCGGATAAATAATTAAAAACGATACCTAATGCATGTGATGTGGCATCGTTTATCAATAACCGACTTCAATTTCCCTAATGAGGCCAACACCACGGTCGTGGCAGAGAGCCATACAACACGACCGTGCTGGCCAGCACGACCATGGCAACAGGTGAGATGGCGTTGGTTATCACTAATAAACTAACACCGATAGTGCCCCAGATGGCGCCCTTTCTGTGGCGTGAAGGTTTATGGCATAGGTTTCAAAGCTAATAACCGAAGCCTATACCCCCCTAGTGGCACATTTTCAGTGGCGCACGAAGGGTTGTGGTGTCAGTTTGAGAACCAACGCCTAACGGTTGGCCCTTTAGCAGCGCCCACATAGTTGTCACATTAAAACCAACACTAAAGGCCTTAAATAACTGACACTAAAGGCCGGTAATGTACTAGTGTTGCATCTCCTATTTTTCCTTTGAGAAATTAGCCTATGTTTCTTCTTTCTCTTGGTCCTATGGACATTAGCCTACACAACATCTTATTCTTTTGGAAAACATGCTTCATGTGAAGTACCTTACATTTTTATTAAACTTTTGATCAAAATCAGACATTATTTTGGTCTCTTTCTTATTATTTCCTCATAGTGGAACATTTTTTGTGATATGTGCTTCTTTGCCCACCTTTGTAGTTGATGCATATGTATGGCACATTATTTGATGGCATGGATCCTCTAATCCCACTTTATTTTTTAGATGTTCTCATCTCTTTTATTCTCTTTTGCACTTTCTTATTAGTTTTTTATGTATCATGAGGTTCCTACTAGTATAATGTTACATGTTATTTTATGTGGATGTGAAAATTTCCACTATGCATGCAGATGTGCCAAATCTTGTATATGAAGATAATTAGGGCAAACATGCCTAGGTAGATGTTGACAGACCCTACCACCACATATTTTAGAAGAGATGTATGCAAGACCCTGATCGCCCCACATTATTTTTGGTAGATGTTTTATTTCCTACCGACATGATTATATTGTCTAGTATTGTCACGGATGATACACATGGATGCTTTATTTTTATACTTTGTTCTTATTTGTCTCTTTTTTGAGGTTGTTTTCTTTTATGCCCAATTGATTAGTACTTTAGTTTTATATGGGAATCATTTTATTTAGATGTCATTTATTTCATATATTTCTCAATTCCATATTTAGTAGTCACATACCAGCCTTTGTTGATGTCATCTATTTTTCTCTTCTTGCGGGGGTATGCTTCCAACCCTAGGTGAAGGACTTGGATGATATGGTCTAAAGTCTTAGACTTATATTAAAGAGTTAAAGCTTGGAGACAATCTTTATATGGTGTAAATTTCCCTCTACTTAGATCCTTGTATTGTACCATTTATGTAAACCCTGGTGGGAAATTATGATGTAATTTTGTAAACATTTTGAAAAATTGAATATAGTCAACGTTTTTATTCTACTGCTACATTTTAGTTGTTGTGTGTACCATTTATTAATATTTGAATATTTTACACCCACTCCAGCATACCAATTATGAATGTGTTTGGAAATGATGTTTTATTATTCAAATACTTAGTAGGGCATGGATCCCCTCTTGGTCCCACTTCTTACAACATGGTATGAGAGCCATCGTAGATGAAATATGATTATTTCAATTTTGTCTCCGTTATTAGAACCCTTGACATAGATAGTTACCTCTAGGAAAGATGTCTTCCTTAGATCATACCTAAGTTGTTTTTGATGATGAGAGGTTTATATGTGCTTCATATTAGGATCATGATGTTTAGTAAACCCTAATGTGGTGAGGTTTTAGGTGATCTTAACCTATAATTTAGTGATGACATGTAATTGTTAATGCTATAAGGTTTTATTTGAGGATGCAAGTCAGGGTATTAGTTTGGTAGGATAAGGTGATCTTGTTATATATAAATTGTGACTTGGTTTCAACATTGATTTTGAGCTCATCTTTGTTTCATATCACATGATTTTTCAAAGAAAAATACATTTTCAATTATATTACTATATGTACAAAAATAATGTTTTCTCTGGATTTTATCGAAGTTTTATTGAATTAAGTCACAATGAATATTTTTGAAGTATAGATAGTGAAAACCTTGAATTAGTTGGGATATGATCTTAACCCTAGATTTGGATATGAAGAAGTGACCAGGAATATGTGGATAATATAAAGGTGTAGTGGACCTACCCTTTGTACCCTATGACTTTTTGGATATTTATGTAGGGTTGTTAGGTTAGAGACACAAGGACCTAAAATGCAATCCTAGATGGTTTTTTCTTGTTAGTTGGATACATGAACAACATAAATCTCTAAAACAATCACAACTAAAAGATATGTGGGTAACTCTATATGTTGTTTAGTTTGACTTGATAGGTAAAATCTTTTAAGGGTGGAGAATAATTGGTTGTTGATGAATGGATAAATAAATTTCAAGGATGAAATACCTTTTAAGGGTTGGAGAGTAGTTGGTTGTTGATGAATGGATAAGTAGATTTCGAGGATGAAATTCCTTTTAAGGTGTTGAATGTTGTAACGAACTGAAACCTAACCTTTTTGACCCTGATCATATGTCTTGGAGAATAGCCAACCTTCTTCTTTGGGCTTAGCCAAACGTGAATAAAGATATGCACATTAGTAGCTTAATGGAAACCCTAAGATGTAGACATATGAACAAATATGGCTTAATGCTTTCATAATTAATCCTTAGATCAATAAAGGATACCTGAAATATGTCTTATGAGACCATGTTAATTAAAATTGATAATAGGAGGTAATAATGTGCATCAAAGGACAAGGTATCCATAATTTTGAATAATGATACATAATTCAACTCATAATGCAATAAATAAATTTATGTGAGATAATGATAGAGTAGATTCATTCTAGATCATTCCTTAGCCTTTTGGAACAAGGAAGCGATAAAGGAATGAATAATAACTCCTTAAATAAGATAACACAGTGTTGAATTAATTAATATGAGAAATAATGGTAATATTGGATAATGGATTAAAACTCATAAAAGTAAGACTAGTTGATTAAATATAAGTTAATATTCATTTTCCTTGGGTTTGGTTTGGCTTGCAGGCCATGTTTCATAATTTTGGGATGCTAATATATATATCTCTTTTATTTTGAAAAAGAAAATGAGATTTTTCCTCAAAATATGAATTAAAATACTTAATGACTCCAAAAATGGGAAAATAATCTTAGATTCTTAATCTACACATTAAAATAAGCCTTTGGGTGAATTTTCACTCAATTTCAAAAATATTAGATTAACATATGAAATTAGGAGAGAGAAAGTGTGTGAACATTTATAATATTAAATACATGTATAAACAACTTCAATATATAAAATTGATGAAAACATCGTATCTAAGACACTTAATATAACTTGTGGGTGAAGTTTCATCAAATTTGGAGAATCTTATAACCATTAATGATGGATGAAAGAGAAAAGATTTGATTTATTTAACACATTAATAGTCTTCAAAAGAAAAATCTAATTGGATATTTAGATTTCTCACATCAAATATTGGCTATGTATCAATTTTCATTAATTTTGAAGTTTGTTTGCACCCTCAAAAGGAGAAAGAGAAAAAAAGAAATTAATGCATTTCCACTTTAATAGAATTCGATTGGGAAAGCCATTTAGTGTGTCACACGCCCAAAATGTTATTTTGATTATGAAGGCTGATCTCAGCCATTTATTTCGCGATCAGACGGCTCTGGGTCATCTCCTAGCTCGCACTCTCTATGGAAGCAAAGCTAAATTTGTTCAATTTTCAAACACAGATAACTCGATCGAATCTCAACCTTTTTGCATGATTCTTTCCCCCACGTGTTCCATATTAGATTCATCACGCATAGACCTCCTACTCATGTGTTTTCATTTAGTTTCTATGAAATGCCTAATTCTTGGGCAAGGTGTTGGGCAAGGAGCTTCACGACCACTTTCCTTTTCTATGTTCCTCTCACCCTCACCTATAAATACCATAACTGAGACCTCCAAATTCCCTCTCCTACAACTCCTCTCCTCTCAGTTTCATTGCACCTACTAGTTTGTCCGTCAATGGACGATTTGAATGTCGTTGCTTTGTGGCACTACTCCATGGGATTCGTCATCACTAGTGTTCCAATTGATCGACTCGAAAGGTTAACAATCTTCATCTCCTTCTTTCTCTATTCTCCCCTTCTCAAATCATCAGTGATTGTAAATTCAACCAAAGAGGACCGAGCTACTATTGCTCTAGCTCGTGGCCATGGCTGGCCAAGCAAGGGAGAAGAATCACCTAGGTGAATTCCCTGTCTTTCCCACTTTTCCTTGTTTTCTTTGATTTCTTGCTCAGGGGCAAAATAGTATTTTCGCCCATTTTTTTTGGGTGAGTCAACCGAGCCTATGACCCAGTGACATGGCCATGCATGATTGGGCCATGTCATTTGGGCCCAAACCCTCTTCCTCCCTCTCTAATGTGATTTCTCTTTGCTTAAATGGCTTATTCGAATTTTTGATTGGTCAAAATTGAAAATTCCATATCTTTTAATTTGTCTGTCCAAAAATTAAAGTAAAATATGTTTTGGAATAAGATAAATGTGTTCTTTCTAACCAAAATAGTTTCAATGCATGATTTCTATGTATTTAATGATGGATTTTTTAGGATCTAATTAATTAATATAAAAGCCCTAAAATTTGGTAACTAATTCATCCTTACTCCAAATATAACAAATAAATATGTTTTCTTGATCATAAAAACATAAGGAATCGTTTGATCTTTATTTGAGTCCAAAATTTGAGTTCTACTAAAATGGCCTAGAATTAGGGTTTCTCTACATTTGTATGAATCTCAAACCCTAATACATCTGAATAATTTGTAATTAGGAAAAGTTGATCTTGGAAACCACTAAATTAGTGAAGAGTGTTTCTAGGACTCTAATATAAGGTATGTTTTCATATCCTATTTTCACTTTGAGAAATTAGCTTATGTTTCTTCTTTCTCTTGGTTCTATGGACATTATCCAACACAATAATTTATTCTTTTGGAAAATATGCTTCATGTGAAGTACCTTACATTGTTATTAATCTTTTGATAATAATTATACATTCTTTTGGTCTCTTTCTTATTCTTTGATTATGGTGGAACATTCTATTGTGACATGTGCTTCTTTGTCCACCTTTGTAGTGGATGTATATATATGACACATTATATGATGGCATGGATCCTCTGATCCCACTTTATTTTTTTAGATGTCCGCATCTATTTTATACTTTCTTATTATTTTTCTATGCATCATGTGGTGACTGCTAGTATAATGTTACATGTTCTTTTATGTGGATGTGAAAATTCCCACATATGTATGCAGATGTGAAAATTCCTGCATATGAAAATAATTAGGGAAAGCACGCCTAGGAAAATTTTGACAGACCCTGCCACTGCATATTTTAGAGAAGATGTATACAAGACCCTGATTGTCCCACATTATTTTTGGTAGACGTTTTATTTCCTACCTACATGATTATATTGACTAGTATTGTCACAGATGAAACACATGGATTCTTTATTTCTATACTTTGCTCTTAATTGTCTCTTTCTTGAGGTTCTTTTCTTTTATGCCCAATTGGGTAGTACTTTATTTTTCTATGGGAAACATTTTATTTGTATGTCCTTTATTCCATATATTTCTCAATTCCATATTTAGTATTCACATACCAGCCTTTGCTGATGTCATCTATTTTTCTCTTCTTACGGGGGTATGCTTCCAAACCTACATGAAGGACTTGGATGATATGGCCTAAAGTCTTAGAATTAGATTAAGGAGTTAAAGAGATTGGAGACAATCTTGATATGGTTTAAATTTCCCTCTACTTAGATCCTTGTATTGTACCATTTCTGTAAGCCCTTGGGGAGATTATGATGTAATTTTGTAAACTTGTTGAAATTTTGAATATAGTCAATGTTTTTATTCCATTGCTACATTTTGGTTGTGGTGTGTACCATTAATTAAGATTTGGAAATTTTACACCCAATCCAACATACCAATTATGAATGTGTTTGGAATGGATGTTTTATTCTTCAAATTCTTAGTAGGGAGTGGATTCTCTCTGGGTCTCACTCTTTATAGCATGGTATCAGAGCCATGGTAGACAAAATCTGACTATTTCAATTTTGTCTCCCTTATTAGAACCCTTGACATAGATAGTTACCTTTAGGAAAGATGTTTTCCTTAGATCATACCTAAGTTGTTTTTGATGATTAGAGGTTGATATGTTATACACATTAGGAAAATGATGTTTAGTAAACCCTCATGTGATGAGGTTTTAGGTGATCTTACACTATAACTTAGTGATGACATGTAAATGTTAATGTTATAAGTATTGATTTGAGGATGCAAATTAGGGTATGAGTTTGGTAGGATAAGGATATCTTGTTATAGATAAATTGTAACTTGGTTTCCGCATTGATTTTGAGCTCATCTTTCCTTCATATCGCATGATTTTTCTAAGAAAAATATATTTTCAATTATACTACTATATGTACAAAAATAATGTTTTCTATGGATTTTATCGAAGTTTTCTTGAACTAAGTCACAATGAAGATTTTTGAAGTATGGATAGTGAGACCCTAGAATTATATGGAATAGGATCTTAACCCTAGTTTGGGATATGAAGAAGTGACTAGGAATATGTGGATAATATAAAGGTGTAGTGGACCTACCCTTTGTAACCTTTGAATTTTTGGATATTTATGTAGGGTTGTTAGGTTAGAGACACAAGGACCAAAAAATCAATCCTAGATGGTTCTATCTTGTTAGTTGGATACATGAACAACATAAATCTCTAAAACATTCACAACTAAAAAATAGGTGGGTAACTCTAAATGTTGTTTAGTTTGACTTGATTGGTAAAATCTTTTAAGGGGTGGAGAATTTTGATTGTCAATGAATGAATAAATAGATTTCGAGGATGAAATCCCTTATAAGTGGTGGAGAGTAGTTTGTTGTTGATGAATGGATAAATAGATTGTGAGGATGAAATTCCTTTTAAGGGATGGAATTTTGTAACAAACTCAAACCTAACCTTTTTAACCATGATTGTATGTCTTGAAGAATAGTCAACTGTGTTCTTTGGGCTGAGACAAACATGGATAAATATATGCACATTAGTAGCTTAATTTCAACTCTAACATGTAGACATATGAACAAATATGTATTAATGCATTCATAATTGATCCTTAGATCAATAAAGGATACCTAAAATATGTCTCATGAGACCATGTTAATTAAAATTGATGATATGAGGTAACAATGTGCATAAAAGGACATGGTGTCCATAATTGAGAATAATGATACATAATTCAACTAATAATGCAATAAATAAACTTATGTGAGATAATGATAGATTAGATTTTTTCTAGATCATTCCTTAGTCTTTTGGAACAAGGAAAAGATAAAGGAATGAATAATAACTCCTTAAATAAGATAATGTGGTGTTGACTTAATTAATATGAGAAATAATAGTAATATTGGATAATGGATTAAAACTCATAAAAGCAAGATTGATTGATTAAGGATAAGACTATATTCATTTTCCTTGGGTTTGGTTTGTCTTGGAGGCCAAGTTTCATAATTTTGGAATGATAATATCTATATCTCTGTTATTTTGAAAAAGAAATTGTGATTTTCCTTCAAATATGAAATAAAATACTTAATGACTTCAAAAGTGGAAAATAATCTTAGATTTGTAATCTACACATTAAAATAAGCCTTTGTGTGAATTTTCACTCAGTTTGGAAAATATTTGACTAAAAGATGATATCAGGAGAGAGAGAGTGTATGCGCATTTAAAATATTAAATAAATGTACAAACAAATTCATATATAAACTTGATGACAAATTTGTATGTAAGACACTTAATGTAACTTTTGGGTGAAGTTTCATCAAATATGGAGAATCTTATAACCATTAATGATGGATGAAAGAGAAAATAAGATTTGATTTATTTAACACATTAAAAGTCTTCAAAAGGTAAATGTAATTGCATATTCAGATTTCCCACATCAAAAATAGGTTGTGTCAATTTTCATTAATTTTGGAGTTTGTTTTCACCCTCAAAAGAAGAAAGAGTAGAAGAGTATTTAATGTATTTCCACTTTAATAGAATTCGATTGGGAAAGTTGTTTAATGTGTCACATGGACGAAATATTATTTTTCTTATGCAGGCTGATCTTAGCCATTAATTCCATGATTGGATGGCTCTGGGTCATCTCCTAGCTTGCACCTGCTATGGAAGTAGAGCTACATTTGTTTGATTTTCAAACACAGATAACTCGCTCGAATCTCAACCTTTTTGCATGATTTTTCTCCCATGTGTTCTTTATTAGGTTCCGCACGCATAGACCTCTTACTCATGTGTTTTCATTGAGTTTCTATGAAACGGCCAATTGTTGGGCAACGAGCTTCATGACTACTTTCCTTTACTCTGTTCCTCTCACCCTCACCTATAAATACCATCACGTAGACCTCCATATTCCCTCACCTACAACTCCTCTCCTCTCAATTTAACTACACCTATTGGTTTGTCCATCAACGGAAAATTTGATTGTCATTCCTTTGTGGAGTTGCTCCATGGGCTTCGTCATCACCAATGTTCCAATTGATCACCTCGAAAGGTTTACAAGCTTCATCTCCTTCTTTCTCTATTCTCGCCTTCTCAAATCTTCAATGATTGCAAATTTGCCCTAAGTGGACCGAGTTGATGTTTCTCTAGCTCATGGCCATGGATGGCCGAGCAAGGGAGAAGAATCTCCTGAGTGAATTCCCTATCTTGCCCACTTTTACTTGTTTTATTTGATTTCTCGCTGAGGGGAAAAATAGTCTTTTTGTCCTTTTTTTTGGGTGAGTCAACCGAACCTCTGACCCGGTGACATGGCCATGCATGATTGGGCCATGTCAGCCGGACCCAACCCCTCTTCCTCAGTATATTACATGATATCTCGTTGCTTACATGGCTTATTCAAATTTCCTTATTGGTCGAAATTGTAAATTTCATATTTTTTATTTCACTTGTCCAAAAATTAAAGTAAAATATGTTTTGGAATTAGAAAAATGTGTTAATTCTAACAAAAATAGTTTCAATGCTTGATTTTTGTGTTTTTAGTAATGGATTTATGAGGATCTCATTAATTAATATAAAAGCCCTAAAATTGGTAACTAATTCATCCAAACTCCAAATATAAAAAATAAATATGTTTTCTTGATCAGAAAAACATAAGTAATTGTTTTGATCTTGGTCTTGAGTCCAAAATCTATGTTTGACTAAAAAGGTCTAAAATTAGGGTTTCACTACATTTGTATGAATCTCAAACCCTAGTACATGTGAATAATTTGTAATTAGGCAATCTTGATCTTGGAAACCACTAGATTGGTGAAGAGTGTTTCTAGGACTCTGATATAAAGTATGTTTGCATCACCTATTTTTCCTTTGAGTAATTAGCCTTTGTTTCTTCTTTGTCTTGGTCCTACGGAAATTAGCCTACACAATATCTTATTCTTTTGGAAAATATGATTAATGTGAAGTACCTTACATTGTTATTAATCTTGTGATCATAATTAGACATTCTTTTGGTCTCTTTCTTATTATTTTCTTGTGGTGGAACATTCTTTTGTGATATGTTCTTGTTTTCCAACCTTAGTAGTGGAAATATATGTTCGGTTTTAGGTGAGGAAGAAGGTAGTGAAAACAAAAAATTTCTCTCACCACAAAACCATAATTGTAGATTGAATCAACGACTATGAAATAGGAAGGCTGGTTTTAGCAAGATATACCTTGTCCTGAGGATTGCTCAGTGACAATACCTCGTAGCTAGTGTAGTCTTCAACCACCTAGTCATCGACGGCGTCTGTGCAGCTCCTGGTCCTGACTCCGACTACATTTGATTGTCATCCTCCTGAGCAGTAGAAACATCCCGCCTCTATAGATAGTCCACAGGGACCTTTGGGAACGCTAGTCATCATGTCCTATAGGACACTAGAAGGAGTTCTCCCCTTCTATCATCGTACTAGTCACTGACACACTCTCCCACAACCAGTTGTTGTCTTGCAGTTGTCTTGCCCTCATTGTTCCTCCCTGGATGGGTAGAACTTGGTTGGGCTCTCTTGATAACCACAAATAGAAAGGACAACAACTTTGTAGACCAACTGATGTTCTGAGTTGTGCTATATGAGAAGCCCCCAGTACCCCTCTATAAATAGGAGGAGTCAGGGTCAGGGTTCTCAGCCCTAGGCAATGTGGGACTAAAGTGGGAGTAGAAGGGTCCAAAATGTCCATGAATTGATTGCACTGCGGCAACTGAAATGGTCATTTCACAAATGAACCGGTCAATTGGGAGTGTGAGCCAGTCGGTTCACTTCCCATAATTGCCTCTAATTGACTTTCCTTGTTCGTTTCTAATTAATACAAAGATCAATCCTTGTTCCAATCGAATTGTACTAGTGAAATGAAAATCTTTTCTCACAAATTGGGATAACCCAATACTACTCGTTTGGACACATGAACTGATCAGTTCACTAGAGCTATTTGTCTCACTGGCCATGAGTCGATCAGTTCACCCAGTGAACCGGTCAGTTGGTGGTCCAGATTGTGCAAAACACAGTCAATGTAGTTCTCAATCAATCTGACACTCAAATTAGTTAGTTCAACACTTGAAGTTGATGATTTTGATTCAAGTCAATTGATTGAGTACCTAAACACTTTTAGTAATCAATCCAAACATCATTCATGGATAAACTCCTCTTCTAGATTAATCCTTTGTGTGTGACCCTATAGGTCCCATTTCACATTGGCAGTGAATGTCCATAACAGCTTATGACATCACAAGCAAAGAGGGGTGCCTATTCGCACATCAGTGCTACCTAAGTGAAAAGGATAGTTGGAGAAAAGCTTTCAATCCTATAGTTTGCAATTGGTGTTCCAGTGAATGTATAATTCCTTTGTCTTTGATATCCTGAAAGAACTCAAGGAATGGAGCTATCATCCTATCAACGTTCATTCATGTTCCTTGATCCAAAGTAGATTGTCTGAGATATGTGTACCATCAATATCACATATTGACTCACATGTGCATGTGCATGCCTTTGTTAGTCTCTCTTATCAAGTGGCCATGGACATCATACTCCCTTAGGAGGGACAAATCCCATATCTATCACTCACAGTCAAAACCGCATGTGTCAAAGCCACCCAATCATCACCTTTATAACAATCCATACTTTCATACCACAATTGATGATGTCAAAGTGTACCCAACAACATGTATTGAGTGCAGTGATTTCAATTCTATGAATCACAATCATTGCGATCATTGTTAGAGCTGACTGTGACTACCATGTCATGGTTCCATGCGTCACTCTCATGGTGGGTATGTCAAATACAATGTTCTCTAACATGTATCTATGTGCTTGGTTTGATATCATATATCATGACTAATGAGACTCTATCATCAACCAACACACACTCTAGTCTTGTTGAATCATTATTGTCTATCAACCTTCCACAATGACATCTGACTAGGGAAAAACTAGAATGTAAAAACTCTTAGCATTTGTATCATCTCACTCTTTAGGTCCTCAACCTGAAGACATACGTCATTGAGTATTGTCGTTCTCTAGACATTCATTCTGTTCTATCATTATCTCATAACTCATTGAACCAGAATAAATTGGAAGCTTGCCTTTGATATTTATCAAATCAAACATAATGTATCCCAATCCAATCATCATATGATTGGATCTCAATACATACATACCAATAGACTCCCACTTGCACTGCGAGCCAATCACCTTTGAATCATATTCTTAGTGACCTCCAAACATGTCCCACATGTTTCTACTGGTCCAGTGCTAATGTAGTGAGTTAGAAACACTTTGCTTTAGTCGGTATATTGCTTGTTTCACATCTCTTCAATGTACGGCATATCGTATGAGATGGAGTTGCCGTAATATGTGATCTAATATTCCTTTCCTAACACTTAGCTCCATCGTTTAACTCAGTATTCGTACTTGTCATCAATGGTTGGAATATTTGTAGGTTCATCTCTATGAACTTCTAGATCAATATATTATCCTTTGTTGTTCATAACACAAGGATACACGACATTCCCTTTTAGAATTAAATGGCTTTTAAATCAGAACGTTTCCATTTATCAACTCATATTCACTTTTATATTTTATATTTTGTGATCATTTTCTATCATTTCGGAAGCTAGCATCAGTGTAACATTTTACACCCAACTCTACCTTATATTACCATAGAATTAGTACTTCATAAGTACCAAACAAGTTCTTCATGGTATTCCAGTGACCCTCACTAGAAGTAGACAGACATCCACTTGTCATACAAGCTAACATGATGAGCATATCATATTGTCATGTACAATACATACAAGACGATGAATGCATATTTTCTTATCATGTCTAATACATACAAGATAATGGGATGATTACATACATGATAGATCCATATCGATATATTTGTTCCTATTCTACATAAGAATTTAGGACACTTCACTTTTGAAATACTAACTCCACGTAACATGGACAAGTTTTCTCTGACTGAATCTATGCATACTAAACCCTTCAGTTGAGATTGCCAATGTATTTTCTCTCTTTACCATGTCAAGATGTTTTCGAGAACTATCTCTATAGATCTCTATTCCTATCACATAGGACATTTCTCTATCTTCTCTTAAATAAGTTATTTCCACACAAGTTTCCATTTTAGAACATTTCATTCCTCATCATCATGTGGAATGTGAATACGCTCCCACTAAATCTTTGTAATCATAGATCCCTTCTTTATTTTGATATAGCAGTCAAACCTTTTGACTATATAATCAAAGTAAAGACTCCAACTCTGAGTTTCTTGCACTTAACCAATCACATTGATTAATCTCTTGTAATTTATAGACTGCATTTGCATTATTGGATTCATAAAACCCTTCAGGTTGTGTCACATACACAACCTTATCTTATTCTTGCCAGGAATGCAGTTTTAAAATCCATATGCCAAATTTCATTGTCTTTCAAGTTCCAATAGCAAGCATGATCCTTTCTATAAATGTCATCCATGTTAGTCTTAACTCTTAAGACCCAATTGCACTTATGGGTTTTTATCCCAATCAAGTGCTACCATAAGTCCCTACCTTAATTGGTTCACATAGAAGTCATTTTGGATCTTATGACCTCAAGCGATGACTCAAAATCTGGTTCCTCAACATCATCTTGATTATTGGCTCATCACATGACCAATTCATCACCTAAATATATGAGGTGTATCTGTTACATAAGGAATTAGAGAACCCACAACACTTGTGATTCTTAATCTCCTTTATTTAGTGTAAAGCATGTTCTTTAGAAGAATTCTAGATGGTTAGTTATTTGATGATCATGCTCTAACTCTTTAGAGTATGATTCCTTCTTTGATTTAGACATCACTATGCCTTAATCATGAGTTATCTATGATACATTATCATAATTACTCACAAGGTCCTCAAACATGTGGTTTAAGTATCCCATTCATTGATCACATCAAAGAGTTAATACTTTTTCCAAGTTTGTACTTCATTTATGATATTCTTGAACATTTCAAGATATTCATATTGGTATTTGACCATCTGAAGCATTAGCATTTATTCCAATAGGCATGTATATACATAAATATGTATTATACCTAATAGGATAGTCATTCTCCCACTCCATCTAGTGAAGATTGACTTGTTATCATGCCCAATACATTCATATCTCTTAATGGTTCACAACCAAAAGAGTTTGGCCTATCCATCAGCATGGAAGCTAGAAATGAATTTCTCATGATAATGCTAATTAATTATTATAGTTATCAATAACTTTTAGGTATCATTTTATCTTATGCACAACAAGTACCACAAGATAAATACAGCATTGCAACAAAAGATCATATCTTTAAATTGAAACATCAACTTTATTGATAGACATCCTTGTCATTACAAGATGTAGAAATAAAGTGTTTCTATTTATTGGAAAAATGAAATAGTTGTTCATAACTCTATTACATTCCCTTTGGGATGAAATCAACTAAAAGTACTCCTATCTATGTCAGTAACACTTGCTCCAATTATGAGTGCTCCTTCTTGTTCCTTTCATAAAGGCCATCACTTCTTTTTAGATCCTACATATCATATATGTCAGATCCATATCTTGGTATCATATACCTCAAATAAAGAAGCATTTCAAGTTTTATCTCATGATACCAAACGTGGACACTTCCATCCCCTCCTTCTTCTTCTTTTCTTCATTGTTATTCACCCCTCCCTTGGGCTTGAGAGATGAAGATGACTTGGGTTGCTGGCTAGCATCAGAAGCCTTCTTTGCTTTGCCCTTACCTTTAGGCTTACCCTTCTTTCTGCTGATCAACATCACATATTTGGGTTTGTCTTTCTTCGTCTGTTCCTTGTCTGTCCTCAACATGCCCAACAACTTTGTCAACGTCTTGTCAAAGTCATTCATGTTGTAGTTCATCACAAACTGACTGTAAGATTCTGGCAACGATTGCAGTATCACATCAGTAGCCAACTCTTGGCTCAGAGGGAATCCCAGTTGAGTCAGGTTCTCCACATACCCAATCACATTGAGTGTATGAGGACCTACTGGATCTCCTTCTATCATGACATACTAGGATAGTACTTTGGAGAAATCATATCTCTCATGTTGTCTCTGCAACTCATAGTTTAGAAAGCACAACATCAAGCACTCCACATCATTGGCATCCTCAGTATGCTTCCAGTAAGCATCCCTTTCATCCTTTGGTGTGGTGAGAGTGAGTTCATCTGGTTCTGGTGTATCTAGGACATAGAGCTTTCTCTCTTGAGTGAGAACACTTCTCAATGTCCTAACCAGTCATGGAAATTATTCCTATTTAGTTTTTCCTTCTCAAGGACCGATCGCAATGAAAAGTGATTATTATTAACAACCATTTGTTCTACAAAAAGGAAATATGTAATTTTAGTCCAAAAATCTTTTTGACTGAATTTGATTTGATTTAAAAATTGAACGATATAATTAGGCCTTTAATTAATTATCACTCCCACTATTTTGTTCAAAGTGATATTCCTTACTATCAATTCGGAAGATTGTAGCGTACAACCTTCTAGTGAGCAAGATCTTAATTTTCTCTCAGCCATGGACCAGCTAGGGCTATCACCCACAACTAGAATCTTTTAGGTAGGCAACTTTTGCTAATTGCATCATATGCAACTCTTGGTGGATGTCATGCACAACTCCTTGCCATGTTCATCTCTATTCCTTGAGGTGCTTGATCCGATCAAGGTCACCTTGTTAAGTCCAACCCAAACGCCAACACGATGAATATGCACCCTGCTAGGGAAAACCCACATATTCACCATCACACTTCCACGAGATAGATGGTGCACCACACTAGGTGTGCCCACACTTGGTCGATCAAGATTTTAATTGTGATGATTTTAGAAGGCATCTTAAACTTAATATTTAGTTGAGGGATTTTAAAATGCTCATATATGCATATATGTATCCGATCACCACATATATAGTATGTATCATATACATGCTATATCCCACAAAAAAAACATGCAATAATGATAAAGCGATGATTATGACCATCCTATTGTAATTCCTTGAGCCACAAGGAATTACGGTCATCTAGGTCTACATTACATGCAACCTGTTGTTGATGAAGATCTTGTGCTTAGGCCATTCTAGGATTGATCAGCTCATCACATAACTGATCGGCTCGCCTCCTTGCCGGTCGGTTGGTTGTCTCCAATCGATCAGTCAGTTCGTCAGGTCGTCTGCTCCTAGTTAGGCCTCCAGCTGCACCATCAGTCAGTCATCTCGGTACACCAGATGATCAGTTGGCACCTCCAGCAGATCGTCTCGCACCTCCAGCCACTCGTCTGGGTGCCTGCTAGTGTTCGACATAATAGGAAATAAACTATCCTACTTTTACATATCTCATTGGGAAACCCCAAGTTACATTTGGGGGGAGCAAAGGTAGATTATAATCTCAAGTTATCTCGAGTTACATCAATAAAAGAAGAAGAGGGCTCGTTGCACATACCAAGAGCAAACAACCAAAACTAACCAAGCACACACATAGGGGTATATAGGCCATAACCACGCTACACATCCACCATCAAAACTGTTTTGAGCGACGTCTATTGTTTCCATATATATACCATATCATATATGTATATATTAGTTTGGCATCATGTGGCATTAATCAAATATTTAGATCAGTCCTTTAAATATTTGCATCGTATGCAATAAATAAAAGATGGTAAAACCAAAAAACTGATCATATCAATTAATACTAAAATATAGTATGTTGACGTGGCTCTGATACCACTATAAGATTATAGGTGAGGGAGAAGGCAGGAGAAACAAATTTTTTCTCTCATCACAAAACCATAACCACAGATCGAATCAATGACTATGAATAAGAAGGATGGTTTTAGCGATATAAACCTGGTCTTGAGGCTTGCTCAGTGAAAATACCTCATAGCTAGTCTGGTCTTCAACCACCTAGTCATGGACAATGTCTGTGCAGCTCATGGTCCTAACCAAGACTGCGGTTGACTGTCGTCCTCCTGAGCGGAAGAAACCTCCCGCATCTATAGATAGTCCACATGGACCACTAGGAACTCTAGTCATCATGTCCTATAGGGCACTAGAAGGAGTCGTCCCCTTCTATCAGCATACTAGTCACTGACACGCTCTCCCACAACCAGTTGTTGTCCTACAGTTGTCTTTCCCTCGATGTTCCTCCTTGGATAGGTAGAACTTTCTTGGGATCTCTCGGTTACCACAACTAGTGAGGACAACAACTTTATAGAGCAACTGATGTTCTGAGTTGTTCTATCTAAGAAGCCCCCAGTACCCCTCTATGGGTCAGGGTCAAGGTTCTCAACCCCGAGCAATGCGGGAATAAAGTGTGAATAGAAGGGTTCAGAATTTCCATGAACTAATTGCACTGTGGTAGCCGAACCGGTCATTTCACAAATGAACTCGTCGGTTGAGAGTGTGACCCGATCAAATTCACTTAGTGAACAGATCGATTCGCTTCCTAGACTTGCCTCCAATTGACTTTCCTTGTTCGTTTCTAATTAATACAAAGATCAATTCTTGTCTCAATCGAATTGTACAAGTGAAAGAAAAATCTTTTCTCACAAATTGAGACAACCCAACACTGCTCGTTTGGACAGATGAACCAATCGATTCACCAGGGTGAACCGGTCATCTCACTAGCCATGAGTCGATCGGTTCACCTAGTGAACCGGTCGGTTGGTTCTCCAGATTGTGCAGAACACAATCATTGTAGTTTTCGGTCAATCAAACACTCAAATAAGTTAGTTCAACACTTGAACTTGATGTTTGATTGAATTTTTGATTGAGTACCTAAACTGTGACAACTTGACTTTTCTCTCTCCTATCTTGTACCCTTTCTCTCTCTCGCTAAGTAGCATCATACTCAGTTGAATGTCCAAACCAGAGTTTGATGATTGTGGGACTCCAATTTAGAACATTCACATTTTACCAAATGTGACATTTCATTGCTTTTTGAACTATGATGATTCCTTATTATGTACCCATGTTACATATGAGATTGAACCTTATTAGTATGACCATCTTGTCTCTTATTGTATTTCATGTAGGAGAGGGCTTGATTTCCTTTCTAACGATATAAAAGCCACATAGATTGGACCTTTGGAGTCCAAGTTATGATACCTTGAAATTTGGCAATTTATGCCTTGTTTTAGCTCAATTCCATGCCATTTTCTTTATTGGGCCAGCATACATAGAGACAAATCCAACATTGTGGCCCAAATGCTTGTTCTCTCCTCCCCCTTCCTCTTCTAGAAACTAGTGAGGAAGCTGGGAAAAAAAGTTTCCCCGCCTCCACCTAGTTTGAGCAACGGAAGGGGAAAGAGGATCTCGAACCCTAGCCTTCCTTGATCCTTTATAAACCTTCCTTCTCTAACCTTTTCCCCTCTTCTCTTCTTTCCCCTGCTTAGCCACCCTCTATCCTTTCTGGTTCATGCATAGGAAGCCTCTGTTCCTCAATGGATCTGTCACACCAACGTAAGATAGGAGCTCCGCCTCTTCGCGATCCCAGGGCACGTTTTGGGCCTCCAACGCCTCACCACTAGTTCTCCTTTCTTGGGTTGGCCTCCAGCTCCTCTCCTTCCCCAAACCCTCCCCCCTTGCTCTAGTGCAGCATTGCAGAGTCCCCTCTGGCAGTTGGCGGTGACCAGTGGTGCCGGTGAGACCAGAGGACCCAGCCATCGTTGATGACGCCCTTGGCGGCCACCTCGAGGGGCTTTGCCTCCCGCCTCTTCCTCTTAATCAGTAGGTGTTGGTGCCTCCACCCCTACCCCTGTTCTTCCTCTATTCTGAAAAGGGAGGACTGTGGCAACACATCCCACTATCACACAGACAGTGAGGTGTTACACGAAAACGTGCGGAAATCACCATAACCACAGATTACCAAAAACACGGGTTAATTAAAACTGATTGCAGAAAGAAGATAAACTAAGGAACTATTACATTTAAGTCCTCATCCTGCAAGAAAACAGGTTATATAAACATATACAAGTCTTGACGTATGACCACAGCTTAGGAGGTCAGCTGTCAAACCATCACATGAGTTCATAACCTGTTATACATACATAACGGCCCACATCCGGCCAGCAACAGGATATACAGAACATCATCAGCTATACATCGTGAAACACATCAAAACACCTCCAAGGACCTGAGAGTACAAGGATGACTCTAAGATTCTACTACAAAAAAACCAAAACAACATCATGTCCATCGCTTGCCTTCTACTGCTTGTCTTGATGCTCGGCCGCAACCCCACGACCACCACCACGTATAGCTCAAACACCTAAACAGGTTATAAACCAGCGGGGTGAGACACACAGTCCCAGCGAGAAACATAACTCCCCGCCGAAACCACAAAACCTCAGGAAGATAAAACTACAATAGCAGATAACTGATAAGAGGTATAACAAGAGCAGTTTATATATCAAAGCTATTCATACCATTAATCTTACCAAATGTACGGAAGGCATATACCCAAGTAATCCTTTATGGAACATGATTAACAAGATACAATTTATAAGGTCTTATCACATAATAGGAGGAACATATAAGTAACTACAAGGTATAACAAAATCAACTACACAAGCAAGGCCTCAGTCAATGTTCCGTGTTTTTCCTTAAGCAGTAAATACTATATGGCTAGATTACGTATTATTATGCCCTGAGGAAGTGAGTCGTACTGCTCAAATCCAACCTTCGGCTGCGAAGCCCAAAACCGGTGCCATACAAGGTCAATGGAAGAGTCAGACTCCATGACCTCCCACCTTGTAGTCAGTGCATGAGTACAACACAAGTAGGACCGCAGTCTCATACTTAAGTGGCCTCAGCCACAAGGTCAGGCTACCCTGTGCCTAGCCCGCCTCGGTACAGGTATCGGCGCTAGTGAAACTGAGCCACGAGCTTGTTCACTGTGCTTTGAGCCATGAACACATTCATGCTCCTATATCACACGTCCTGAGCCATGGGCCTGTTCACCATGCTCTTCACGTATTGAGCTACGGGCCTGAATCCACACTCTGGAGTCTAAAAATGAAATTGCACTCTTACCTCCTCACTTTAGGCTAGGATAAACCTTGCATATTCAACAATATGCACTCTGGGTTAACCCGCAGGAGAACCCGTTTCACCATCACCAACTCCTAACGATGATGGATCTATGGCCAGGGCAAACTACATGATAAATTCCACTGTGATTAGTTAGTATCTTTTATGTGGATTGCAAGATTCAACCAAGTTGTATAACATTCAAACAAGAACATGAATAAATAACATGAAACTCAACATTATGCTTTTACTATCATCAACATCATCCTGATCAATCACAAGGATCCAACATTTCATGCTACCACTTGGACTCTTGCCAACCATCTAGATCCATTTCAAGGATCATCACATTGCCATGGGATCTCAATCCCTCATCACATATTGCCACTGCCTCTCAAGGCTTACATTATCACCATGGGATAGCAATCCCAGATCATCATCAGAGGTTAGCACCTCCTCAAGGAACTTAGGCCAAACTCAGGTCCCCAGACCAACACACATCATGCATGTCATCTCATCATCAAGAGTAACCATCAGAGCAATGTTACTCAAACATATATACCTCATAGCCCCTTACCTGGCTATACATCACCTGCATGGTTAGTACAGAAAGATCGTATTATCAAACATAGGGCAATATTAAAGATTATATACTTTGTCATCCATGCCTCAAGCTATGACCCTAGACATAGGTCATACCATTAAGCAAAGCATCTTATCTTCTTACCGTTGTCGTAGCATTATACAAATGATTCAAGATTATCATAAACATAGGTACTATCATGTCAAGCTACATAGATGTGCACTTACTATAGCAATCACCATAAAGAATATCAAGGGCCATTATCATACACCAAACGTGACATCATAGAACATGATCTAGCACATATGTTTTCTAGAAGGAACAAGACTCTCACTGAATGTGCCCACTACCCTCACCAAAGGTGTGATGGGTAGGGCATCCTCACCAAAGGTAGGATCAGGCAGGGTACTCTCCCCTATCGCCCAACACTCAAACGCATAACGGTCAAGCAGACCAGCACATATCGGCCAAGCACAAGGGTGTAATGTGCAATGTTGTGTCGTGCACTTCCAAGTGTAACATGCAGCAGGGTCTGTCGTGCAATGTCCAACATGTGTCGTGCATCACGGAACCAAAGCATACCGTGCACCCATATGTATCGTGTATCTTAGGTTGGACGACGCTGCATCGGGTATCAAGGGTGTCAGGTGCAACGGGCCTCCATATGTGACGTGCAGCTTAACCTATAACATGTGACGGTGCGTCGCGCACAAGGCATATCGGGCAGCATACACATGACGTGGGGATAACGTCTAAAGGTGCCACTCTATCGGGAGACAAGGGAACATAGCGTCCAACTAAGCTCATGCTATCGGCTGACACACAAGACTAAGGTGTGACGCCCGACACAAAGCCAAATCACAACGCCCCAACGTCCAAGGTATGAAAGCATCAAGCAACCGCCTGACCAAGGTGGGTCATTTAGGGCCTTCAACCAAGTGTAACGCCCGACACTCACACAAGGCAGGAAACAAGGGTGACGCCTGACACATTCACTATATCATGTCATCCAAGACTCTAAGCCAAAGAAGGATAGCAGGCATCATCACCTCCAGCACCATATCGGGCAAGATGCGACCCGACAGGGTCATCACCAACCTCAAACACAAGGGTACCGAAACCCTAATGGATCAAGAAGATGACTCACCTCTCAACTATCAAGAGAGAGGGGTCTTTCCAAGATTCTTGACACCAATTGGGCAACACAAGGTTCAAAGACAACCAAGGTCCATAACTACCACATAGCTCACCTTTCAAGTCCATGGTGAGAGGAGGGTGTTTCTCAAGCCACTAGAACACAAGCTGACCTCTCAACTTAAGCGAGAGAGGAGTGTTTCCCATGTTACTAGAACTCAAGCTCACTCCTCATGACCTAGGAGAGAAAGGGGTGTTGCTCACCAAGAAACCCTAGAACATAGGTTCGGCCAACAAGGTACAACTAAGCAAGAAGCTAAGCTAGTAACATACATAGCTGACCATAAGCAGCATATAAGAACATAAGAAGAAGGTAGTGTAGTTAGGGTTAGGAGTTATGTAACCCGCCTTAAGCAATCTCCAAGCTCCTAGCTCCAAGCTCCAAGCACCACCACAAGAAGAAGAGTAAGGCACTCTAGGGTTTGGCCACCACTAGAGGAAGAAGGAGACTCCAAGGCAAGGATCGACCACCAAGCTTGCAAAGGAAGGGGGGTGTCATGCACCATGGGAGAGGGAGACTAAGGAACTAAAGGGATCCTAAGAAAGGGAAATGAAATGCATATATAGGAGAGGATGGAGGAGAAACCAAGGTAGAGCAAAGCAAGGTGTCGCCCACCTAGGGACACTTGTCAATGAGTAAAGACACCACTCATAACATGCCCAAAACACATGTCCAAGGTCATTGCCACATGCAAGCATCAAGCACCAAGTGTCCACTAGTGGTGACACAAACGAGGTCAAAGAAGTCCAAAGGGTCCATGGGCGACACACCTCCATGCGATGGCCGACACACCCATACCATGGCTGACACAGACCATGGGCGACACGCCACTGGCCGATACAAGCACATGCCGACACACCTAGGCCGACACAGGGCACTCTTGCCCGACCCAAGGCTCAAAGAAGCAAAGACAAGGCACCTCAAAGCCCAGCAAGCTCAACCAAGCCCAAAGGAACTCAAGCAATGAGCCCAAAACATCCTCCCTACACAAGAGGAAGCAAGGAGAGAGAGGAACACTTCACAAGGTGGCAAACTTGCCCACAAACCCTAGACTTGGGTTAGTTGCAAGTAGCACCTTGATGGAGCTTCCACTTACGTGGAATTGCATGCACCAACTAAAAATCCTAAAGATGGTAAGTCTTTAGGTTTAGCCTTGCTTATACTAGATAGAGAACTCCACCCACGTATGCTAAGATACGTGTAAGTCTTATCGTAGTATAGTTAAGGGTCGAATCCTCGAGACAACGGTCTTGTTGTTGCCAACAAGATGGAAAACATAATAATTTCACTTAATCTCTTTAGTAGTTGGCATTTAGATCAAAAGGTTGATTTGGTTGTTTTTAAGCTAAGTGCATGTAAAGTAAAGAAAGCAAGTAAATTTAAGGAGTTAAACTATGATAAAAGTCACTAGAGTGTGATCGGTTTTTCACTGCCACTACATATGGATCAACACATGCAAAGCAAAACATAACCTGCAAAAAGAGTCTAGTCAGTTAGTATCTTTGTAGACTTAGCTTCCTTTCGGAGAACTAACTACGAGAAGTGCGGGAATGTTGCAACGCTAGCCATTCCCGAACAAATGGTCACTTACTTTGCATCATTCCCTTTGCGAAGTGTGTTCCTCGACTTACCAAGGTTGCACTTTCATACGTCAACTGATTCCATTTCATAGTATGAAAGTGCAACAAATGATAGTGAGTTTACTCCACTTCTTGAGATACACTTCTAGATACCGAAACAGATGTATGGTGGATACATGCACCAAGAACCAACATACAAACGAGTTTCGAATCTAATAGTACAAACGTAGACAATTCATACTAAAAGATAAAGGATAACACAAGTTGGAGATAAAGCAACATGCATTCATTAAATGTTTGATGTTGAACTGAAAAGATAAGAACTCTATATTACAAATTATGGATTACATTTACATGATATGAAAATATGGGTAGCGGGGCTACTCCCCGCACCCTAGTGAGAGATTCTACTCTCTCATAACTAGGAAAAAGAAGGAGGCAAGAAGAGAGAGAGAGAGCGTCATCCCCACAAAGGAGGGAGGAAAGTCAACCCCTTAGAGAGAGAGAGAAACGATCCACCAGCTTCACAAGTTGCTTGATGACAAGATCTCCCTCTTCCCACCTTCTTTGGCAGAGAGAGAGAAAGCAGCTTCAAGATGGAGTGTGGGTCTCAGACCGGCAGCCCCTGGGCGGAGGATGGAAGTCAGATTTGGTCTGGAGTGATTGAGGCAGCCTTTGGACGTCTGAAAAACTTCTTCCTTTTTGTCCCCTTTGGGGTCTTATTTATAGGCCTTAAGTGAAGTCCAAACGGTTTGGAGACCATTTGGGACCTCAAGACCGTTTGGACCTTGAGACCGTTTGGCTTCATGCGGTCTTGAGACCGTTTGAACTCCATGCAGTCTCGGGACCTGTTGGCTTCATGCGGTCTTGAGACCGTTTGAACTCCATGCAGTCTCGGGACCGTTTGACTTCATGCGGTCTCGAGACCGTTTGAACTCCATGCGGTCTCGGGACCGTTTGGTTTCATGCGGTCTTGAGACCGTTTGAACTCCATGCGGTCTCGGGACCGTTTGACTCCATGCGGTCTTGGGACCGTTTGGCTTCATGCGGTCTCGAGACCGTTTGGCTTCATGCGGTCTCGAGACCGTTTGAACTCCATGCGGGCTCGGGACCATTTGGCTTCATGCGGTCTTGGGACCGCTTGACTCCATGCGGTCTCGGGACTGGTTGGCTTCATGTGGTCTTGGAACCGTTTGACTCCATGCGGTCTTGAGACCGATTGGCTTCATGCGGTCTTGGGACCGTTTGACTCCATGCGGTCTCGGGACCGGTTGGCTTCATGCGGTCTTGGGACCGTTTGACTCCATGCGGTCTTGAGACCGATTGGCTTCATGCGGTCTTGGGACCGTTTGAATTCATGCGGTCTTGAGGTTGAGTTATTCTTTTATGATTTTTTTGTGCTTTTTCTGCATTTATGGAAAGGAAAAGTTAGTGTGATGGTATATTTACAAAAAAAGGGTAAAATTAGGATTATGTATAATTTAAACTTAAAAAGAGTATGAAAAAAATAAAGAAAAAGGACTAAGATAATCGTCCAAAATAGGAGGTTATCACCCCCCCAACTTAGAGTCTAGCTTGTCCTCAAGTTAGATAGAGATGAGACATGCAATGGTGAGGTGAACTTATTTAATTAGGATTTCCATACTCTTGCTTCAATTCTTAACCTGAGTTCCCCTAAGGTCATATCAAGTCTTATTGCTTGCCTTGACTCTTTCAGATTTTGAGAGTTTCTTGGGTCTCAGGTTCTTTCCGTATCTCGTAGTTCGCATTGGGACCACCTTTATTTTGTGCATGTTGTTGACTCTAATCAGATTTATACCTCTTTGAAAGACCTACTGGAAGCTAGAGAGGATATGTTGGTTGGCTAAAGGCTTTGAGGTGTAGCTCCCCCTTCAAGTGGGGGAGGGGTTGTCTATGCTTTTAGGATCTCACTACTGGGCACGACACATCTGCCTTTGCGAGGGCAGCTGAATGTACCGGCCGGGTGAGTCCTTTATGAGCCTTTCATATATTTAGATACCTTAGGGTTTCACTATCGGGCACGACACATCTGCCTTTGTGAGGGCAGCGGAATGTGCTGGCTGGGTGAAACCTTCATCGGTTCTTTATATAGATCCTTATTCATGGAACAACTCTCATAATTTTATTCGTCTCTCTGGCTTTTATTCGATAACTCGCAGGCTTGGGTTTTGGGGTTTTGTTTGGGAATTTATTTTGGGCGGCCAAGCCTCTTTTATTTTAAAGAGAGGAAAGATGTTCTTGGAGTTTTTCAACATGCACTTATTTGGTTTGTGGTCCACTTGCATAACTTCTTGATTTGGAAGTTGCCTGATTCCCCTCTCATCCTTGAGAGCTTGGCTTATTTCTGCCTTGATTTTAACCTGTGGAGAGTCAGATAAAGAATTGAAGAAAAAGCATGAAAATCAATAGTGGAGTGACATGTATTAATTTGCCATTAAATGTCTAAGTGCTATTTGCTTTTGGGGACTAACATGATTCTAGAGTTAAATGAGGGTGATTCTACTCGAAAAGGGTTAATTAAAAAGAAAGTTAAAAAAAAGGGAAAATGTATAAACAGAGAAAGGAAAAGAAGGAAGAGGGATGTAAAAATGATACCTCGCCTTGTCTAATGTACCCCCCCTAACTTATCACTCACTATGTCCTCAGAGTGTCAAAGTGATAGGTTGAGGAGTAATTAGGACAAGGGCTGCAGGCTAAGGTAAATCTTCATTTGCCCCCGGGGAATGAAGTAGGTTGGATGCGAACTGTCCTCGTAGAGCGTGGTAATCCACGTCAGTCATCTCCTCTACTGGTCTTTGGAGAACGATGATGGTGTACATCCAGTAGAGGACGTGGAAGCCGCAGTCGTTCGATTGTCGAATTTGCTGGGGGCATTTGTGGCATAAGGAAGGGCGGTGGAAATGCTCTTTGTCATACACCCTTATATGCTGACTCAGAAAATCTATTAACTTGTCGGTGCACTCCTTTGCCACTACTTCTGTTGGTGTCTTCGGTGTCACGACGTGGTTTCTCTGTCGTGCATTGTACTGGCTATCAGAACTGTTATATATTGTGGTTGTTCCTTCTGGGAGATTTGTTGCCAGGAGCATCCAGTGCTCATGATAGAGGAAAGGAAACATGATGAACGTCGGCGTTGTGTGTTGTAGATAGGATATCAGCGCGTCAGTTGTGTCGAAGTTCTTGAGCTTTAGAAGATCATCTTTCATATATGGGGACGCCATGTATGTTGTTGGGTTGTTTTGGCCAAGTAGAAACTGATAGGCGGCCATTAAACTTATAGAGAGTGATCCTTTGATTTGTAAAGTCTCTCGCAGTGTGTCTGTCATTACAAGAATGTCTTGAGACATGAATACGAGCCTATCTTTGTCGGCTGAGAGCTGTGCCATAATGAGACGCAACTCGAGGTTGGAGAGACCTTTGCAAGCATCGCGATCAAAATCAGGAAAGGTTGGTTCGATGGCAGACAGAGGATCGATAGTGCTTGTAGCTTACTCGGTATCGGCGACTGTCATATTGGTCTTTACTGACTCCTTCAGAGTTTGTCAGAAGGGTCGCCGCTGCGGTCGCTGGATAACTGAGAAGAGGTAGCGAGGAACGTCATCTGGTGCCATAGTTGGGTCCTTGAAGAACCGCCTATCACAGATGAGCTCCATGGAATAACGTCCGCGTAAGGAATGAAAATCTTCAGCAACCAGATCGTGAAATGGGATTTCCTAGTTCAGTGCTTGGATGTGACGTATGGTGCAGAAAGCACAATCCCCAGATCCCTCGGTGGCTTGGACTTGAGGGTTTATGATATTGAACTAAGGTTGGCTCCAATCTTGGCGAAGAGATGGGCGGGAAGCCCAAATTAATTTGAGCAGCCGGAAGGGTATACACCTTGCTTCTCCTGCTTCTTCACCGATGAAGTTTATTGTGCCGGCTGGTAGCTCGGCGCCACAGAAATTATATACATTGGCATCCCGAGCCTCGGTATCCACGATCATAAAAAGCCAGTGGTCCGAAACTTGGAAAGGAACGGTCAGATAACGTGCCCGACGTGCTAAACTAGCACGCAGTCGCTCGATCGACTTTGCTCTTATGTCTTTGTATAAAAGGCCAATAGATAGAGCGGGCGAGGCGTTAAATACCGGTTGTTGCCGCTTAGAATTTCTGTACATTTCTATAATATTGGCGAGGAGGACACGGAAGATTGCCATAGGCATCGTGGACTGAGGTCGGAGGATGATGCGGAAGTCTTCACGTGTCAACTTAAGCCTAGTTTTTGTATTATGATAAATTATGTCTTCCCCCACCTTTGCATCGTCCACTATAGTGTTCAGTATAAAAATGTCCTGAGCATCTAAAGTGGAGATGGCCGCCATATCCAAGTCATGCATTTTGTGCGGCAGAGGTGGTGGCAGGGGAAGTTCTTGTGGAGGGGGAGAAGCAGGTTGTTCTAAGGCATGTTCATGGCCTGGTAGATCATCGTCCGAGTCGGAGGTAGAATCGAGGTCTTCATCGGTGTCTGAACTTACTCGTTCTGCCTCACCCTCATCATAGGGAGAAGGTGTGGAGAGAGGTGGGGAAGTTGTTATTGGTGGGCTGGTGCTGGTTCCTAGTATACACTGGTGGAACTCAGCGTAAGCTGCATCTTTAGCAGCTTCCCCGATGGACCCCAACGCAGAATAATCAAAGAATTGGTCCCCGTATGACATGTTGACATTATCATTGTGTGGGGACTTGGGGTGATTGTCACTATCGTGGTGACCTTTGTCGGAACCACTATGAGAAGGTTTTGCTGCATTTCCAGGGACCTCTCCATCATCATGTTTATCACTAGAGGTGGTGTTATCTTTGTTTGAATGGGTAGATGAATCGGAGTCGTCGTCTTTGTCATCATCGCCATCCTTGTCGTCCGCTGCCTTGTCTGCTTGCTTTTTACTCGCAGACGTTTTGCACCGCAGATGGGTGGCTTGTAACTCATCGAAAGCCACTTGTAGATGCTCGTGTGTTTCGAGCAGTGCATCATGTGATTTTTTTAGGTCAGTATATCTGCCCTCGGTGGAGAGGAGACGTGTTGTAAGATTTGTAACTTGAGCACGTAACTAATGGATTTCATCATTATTGGACTCCTCTTGGCGATGTTGTAGCTGTGTGAGCGTGTTGTTGATGGTGTCCAAGTGCTTGCTCAGAACTGCTTGTTGCTGGAGCTCGCGGAGAGTCTCTGGCAGAGGTTGAGTCTGCGTGGAGATCTCATCGACTTGCTTCATCGTTGCTTCTTGCTGACGCTTCGCTCCAAGGACCAGGTCCGGCAAGGTGTTTTAGTGACTGTTGATGTGCTCAACTTACTTAGCCACCTCATCTTGTCATTTTTGAAGGCCTTGGAGGATGGTGGGAAAGGCGCGGTGTTGTTCGTCGATCGTGGCCACCTATCGTGATAAACCCTGCACACAAGAAAAAATAGAATGTAATATATTAGAGGGATCGGTGAGGAGGTTTCGGACAACGTCGAATTGACGGCCGAATTCCTCACTGATATGTGCAAAAGGGACCCCAGGAGCGGAAGGGTGGGATGGCTGGGGTCTGCGTGGGATGGTGTTAGTGTCTTGCGGAAGAGACACTGATGATGCCCCGAGCTACGTAGTGACTGTGGATGTAGTCACCAGCGGTGTCGGGGTGGTGGCTGATGTGAAAAGTGGTGAAAGCGGTGGTAGCGATAGTGATGGGGTGGAGACTGCGGAGGTGAAAGGGAAAGTGGTGAAGTCAGGCATAGGGATTGAGAAGGGAAAGCCCGAAGGGAAAAGGGGTGATGAAGAGGATGTGAATGGTTGTGTGGAAGTGATGGGGAAGAAAGGAGTGGTAGATGTTGGAACGGTGGAAGGTGGAGTGGTGGCAGCGGTTAGCTACTCGTGTAGACTCTGAATGAAAGAGTCAATTGAGGAGGAGGTTAAGATTTCTTCATGGAGCTTCTCGGCCTCAGGATTTGGCTTAGATGTTGGTGTCCCCGACAACTATTGGGCCTGCGACTGCCTTCTAGAAGGTCATTTGATGGGTATTTTTGTTGGTCGAGCTGTCGGGGCTGTGATGCTCAGCTCCGTTTGTCCTGTTGTAGCTTTCTTTTCGGTTGTTTTAACCGAAGCTAGTAGTTGTGAAAGCTCCTCATCAGAGAAGAGGAGTTGATTGGTGTCGTACTTTGCTAGCTCCAGAAGCAAGATGAGTGTTCTGGATGACTTAACCATAGGGCAGAAAACATAGTGTAGTTTCCCATCCTTTTCCTTGATGATGAAGGAGTTCTTCATAGTTTGTTCATTGGTAAGGATGTCGCCCTTAAGTTGCGTGCAGTGGGGTAGGGGTTTGTCCATCTTGAGGTATTTGATAATAGATGTGACATGCCCCCCCATGCAGATTTCTTTCCCCGGGATGGAGGTTGATAGTTTCTGGATCAGTTGTTGTCCGATATTGACCGGCCTTTCATTAAGAATAGACCAGAGAACGAAAAGATCTGAAATTATAATGTTTCCCCCCTCTGTCCTGGGGAAGAGTGTGCCAACGAGAATTTTGTGCAGGGTGCGCACAAAGCCAGAGTGTATATTTGACGCTTTGCACGTCTTCGCGTCATAGGTGGGGATCCCGGTTAAAGATTTCTAGAATTTGTGTCTGTTGAACTCTGAATGTTCGGTCCCCACCTCCATGGCTTTCCGCAGCTGGTCCTGGTTGTCAATGAAGATTGTGTTCAGCATATTTTCCGTTATGACAACCTTGCTGCCGAAGATTTGGGTGACGAGCCTTCTGTCACCTCTATCCCGTGACCTATCCATGATGTCGACGGGCTCTTTGGTCAGAAAAGTGAAGAATTCTGTAGTGGGTTCGGAATAGGATACTTCAGGTACTAGACACAACCTGGCGAGGTTGGCTTTGTCTAGCACGTCGAAGATACGATCGTATATCCCCATCCTACGCAGTATGCTGGAGCACACATACTTGGTGGGTTTTAGGGTTTTGTCAGCGGGGAGGTTGATTTGGATGAAGAGGTTTTCTGGTGGTGGTGTTGTGGTGGTGATGGGAATGAAAGCGGGGGTGGTAACAGGGATGGTGGTGGTAGTAGCAGGAATGGTGGTGGTAGTGGTGGTAGTAACAGGGATGGTGGTGGTAGATTTTTCAAAGGGTTGATCCATGGCAGAGGCAGGTCGAACTTGTTTCCTTGCCCGTTTCTGGGAGGGCTGCCCAGATGCAGCCTCCAGGACCTTGCGTTTCCCCTTTTGTTCTTTAGCAGGGGATTCCTCCTCAGAGTTACGATTGTACTCCGAGCCTTCATCATCAGAAGAAGAGATCTCAACTTCTTCTTCAGGTGCCTCAGCTAGGCACTTCTCGAGGCGGTCAAGCTCGCACATGACGTCCATTATTTTGATATTTGGAGGTGCCTTCCCGGTCCTGTTGAAGTCAACTCTTATCTTCTGGATCTGAGCTTGTTTTTCCAGTAGTTCCTTTCTGTTCCATATTTCAGGGTCTTCGAACCCGATGACGTTCTTTGTTGGTGATGCCATAGCTGTAGAATGAGAAATCAAGACTTAGAATAACATGTTTAGAAAGATTTTATTATATTAATATTTATGTATTTTTGTATATTTATGGAAATTAGATGAATGTGCAAGGTCAAACGGTTTCAAGACTGTTTGGTCCCAAACGGTTTCAAGACCGTTTGGTCCCAAACGGTTTCAAGGACCGTTTGGAGAACGAAGCGTCGCGTGGTCATTGACGAAGGCGAAGATGAAGGTAAAACGGTGTAGCGACGGCGGATGTGTTAGCGATGACGGCGGAAGCGGTGGTGATCATCGGTGATAAGGGCGATGGTGAAAACAATGATAAAAACGATGGTGAAACCGGTGGTGAAAACGATGTTGAAGACAACGATGAAAATGGCGGTGGCTCTTGTGATGGAGACGGCGGGGAAGACGGTGACGGTGGGCAGGGCCGTTGGTGAAAACGGGGAAGACTCCGATCATGAAAGTGGAGCTGCCGGTTATAAAAACGAAGATGAGAAATGATAGCGGTGGAATCGGCGGTGATGGAAACGAGGGTGGCGCCGGCGTTGGAGAAGAGGGAACGCCGTGGTGGCGTCGAGAACAAAAATGGTGGTGCGGAGGGCTGCGGAAGTGAAGGATGTTAGCAATGCTGGACTACCTTGCAGCAGCTGGTAGCGTCGACGGTGAAGAGAGCGTTGGAGACAGAGGTTGCGCGGAACAGAGGAAGCAATGTTCGTTGGCGAGCCGCGCGGGAACTGGGAGGCGAAAGCAAGAGCAATAGAACAGAAACACAAGAAAGTTTGAGAGTTCGAAGAGAGAAAGATGAAGGGGTAAGGTTTATATTTATAGAAAATAGGGGGTTGACCGGACAAAAACCCTAAGTCAAACGGTTTAGCGACCGTTTGGACTCCAAATAGTTTCGAGACCGTTTGGTCCCAAACGGTTTCTGGACCGTTTGGTTCCAAACGGTTTGAAGACTGTTTGGCTCCAAACGGTTTCAGAACCGTTTGGTTCCAAATAGTTCCAGGACAGTATGGTTCCAAACGGTTTGAAGACCGTTTGGCTCCAAACGGTTTCAGGACCGTTTGGCTCCAAACGGTTTCAGGACCGTTTGGCTCCAAACGGTTTGAAGACCGTTTAGCTCCAAACGGTTTGAAGACCGATTGGCTCCAAATAGTTTCAGGACCGTTTGGTTCCTAACGGTTCCAGGACCGTTTGGTTCCAAACGGTTCTAGGACCATTTGGGAGGGTTAAGGTCGAACGGATTTTTAAATTTTTATGTTTGTTTTAGTTATATATTTTTATGTTGTTTGTTTTTGTTTATTTTTTGTTGGTTTTGGTTATGTGAATTTTTTTTGTGTATTTTCATAAGATAAAACTAGGAAAATAAAAGAACGGAAAATAAAGAGAAAGTTTGAAATCTTGGGTTGCCTCCCAAGTAGCGCCTGGGTTTTACGTCGCTGGCTCAACAAAGATGAGGTTGTTATGCAGACGGCGTGGCTTCTTTAATTTCTATGGTTTGTCTTGGTATTTTGTCTTCTGGAGTGTAGTATCTTTTTAAACGGTGATCGTTGACCGTCCTTTCTCCTCCGTTGTTGTCTATAATAATGGCAGCTCTAGTTGGGTAAATATGTTTTATAGTGAAGGGTCCGGACCATTTTGTTCTAAGTTTTCCGGGAAATAACTTGAGCTTGGAGTTGAAAAGGAGTACTTTATCGCCAACGGTGATATCTTTTCTCTTGAGATGGCCATCATGCCACATTTTTGTCTGCTCTTTATAAATTTGGGCACTCTGATAGGCGGTCATACGGAGCACTTCTAGCTCCTGTAGTTGAAGTTGTCTATTTTCTCCCGCACTTTTAAGATCAAAGTTTAGCTGTTTGATGGCCCACCAGGCTTTGTGTTCCAGCTCTACTGGAAGATGACAAGACTTCCCGTACACCAAACGGAATGGGGTTGTTCCGATTTGTGTTTTATAAGCTGTTCGATATGCCCAAAGGGCATCAGGAAGTTTGGTGGACCAATCAGAGCAGTTTCTATTCACTGTTTCTTCAAGAATCGCCTTCAATTGTCTATTTGATACCTCTACCTGACCACTAGTCTGTGGATGGTCGGGCGTGGTGACTTTGTGATTGACTCCGTACTTTTTTAGTAAGGCTTCAAAACTTCTTTCCAAGAAATGGGTCTCGCCATCTGATATGACAGTTCTTGGAACTCCAAATCTTGGGAAAATAATATATTTAAACAAATTAATAACAGGCTTGGAATCACTGGACACAGTGGGTACATCTTCGACCCACTTTGAGACGTAGTCCACCGCAACTAAGATGTAAGAGAATCCATAGGATGAAGGGAAAGGGCCCATGTAGTCTACCCCCCACACATCGAAAAGCTCAATTTCTCGCCACATTGTGAGGGGCATCTCGTCTCTTTTTGATATGTTGCCAGAAAATTGGCATTTGTTACAGGCTTTCACAAAATCGTACGAATCCTTTGATATAGTGGGCCAGAAGAAACCAGATTGTAAAACTTTTATGGTTGTTTTCTTAGCACTCATGTGTCCCCCCGTAGGTCCTGAGTGGCAATGCTCTAGGACCGGGGTTATTTCCTCTTCTGGCAAACAACGGCGGAAAAGTCTGTCAGCGCAAAGGTGAAATAGGTAGGGTTCATCCCAATGATATTGTTTTATGTCATGAAGGAACTTCCTTTTGTCATGATAGGAAGCAGAGGGGTGGATAATCCCTGTGGCTAGATAATTGAAGATATCTGCGTACCAAGGGAATCCATGGGTGGCCTTCATGAGCTAGTCGTCTGGAAGAGAATCCCGGATAGGGATTTTATCCTCTTCTTCAACCTTGATACGGCTGAGATGATCATCTACAACTTTCGCCACTCCACTTTTATCTTTAATTTCCAAGTCGAATTCTTGAAGCATCAGCACCCAGCGGATAAGCCTGGGTTTGGCATCCTGTTTCTGAATCAGGTATCGAATGGCGGAATGGTTGGTATAAACGATGACTTTAGAACCAATCAGATAAGAGCGGAATTTTTCAAACGCGTAGATGATAGCCAAAAACTCTTTCTCCGTGGTGGTGTAGTTTTTTTGTGCTTCGTTTAGCGTTTTGGATGCGTAGTAGATAACGTAGGGTTTCTTATCAATCCGCTGTCCTAGAACAGCCCCTATGGCATAGTCACTTGCGTCGCACATGATTTCAAAGGGCTGCGACCAATCTGGGGCTCTCAAGATAGGTGTGGAAATTAAAGCATTCTTGAGGATAGAGAAACTTTGCATACATTCTTGATTGAATATGAACTCGGTATCTTTAGTCAGGAGTTGGGTAATGGGTTTGGCTATCTTAGAGAAATCCTTAATGAATCTTCTGTAAAATCCTGCATGACCTAGGAAAGCTCGAACTCCTCTTATGTCCTTTGGAGGTGACAATTTTGAGAAAACATCGATTTTTGCTTTATCTACCTCGGTTCCTTTGTCACTTACCCTGTGTCCGAGGACGACTCCTTCCGTTACCATGAAATGACATTTCTCCCAATTCAGGATAAGGTTGGTTTCCTCGCAGCGTTGTAGAACTTTTCCGAGGTTGATTAAGCAGCTATCGAAGGAGTCTTCATAAACTGAGAAATTGTCCATAAACACTTCCATAATGGATTCAGTTAGTCCGGCGAAGATGGCGGACATACACCGTTGGAACGTAGCGGGTGCGTTACACAACCCGAAAGGCATTCTTCTAAAGGCGTATGTCCCAAAGGGACAGGTGAAGGTAGTTTTTTCCTGGTCCTCCGGGTGTATAGGTATTTGATAGAACCCGGAGTAACCATCAACATAGCATAAATATTTCTGATGAGCTAAACGCTCTAGAACATCATCGAGGAAGGGTAGAGGGTAATGGTCTTTTCTCGTGGCTTTGTTCAGCTTCCTGTAGTCAATACACATCCGCCACCCTTTTACCGTTCTGGTGGGCATTAGCTCATTTTTGTCATTGAGCACTACGGTAGTACCTCCTTTTTTTGGAACAACCTGGACAGGGATGACCCACTGGGAGTCAGAGATAGGATAGATTATACCAGCTTTGTGCAGTTTGAGGACCTCCAAACGAACCACCTCCTTGAGATTAGGATTCAGTTTTCTTTGATGTTCGCGGGTTGGCTTGAATTCCTCAACCATTGGAAGTCTATGCATACACAGGGCTGGGTTTATGCCTGTTAGGTCAGTTATCTTATATCCAATGGCCTTTTTATGCTTCTTCGGCTCATCCAGAAGCTTTTCTTCCTGATCTTCTATATGGGTAGAGCTGATGATGACCGGGCAAAGTTTTTCCTTATCTAAGAAAACATGTTTAAGCCTTGTGGGTAAAGTCTTCATTTCAGGGGCTTTTGGTGGCTCAGCTGCTTCTATAATGGTAACATCTTTAAGTTCTTCAAAAGTGGTCGTTGATGCTTCTTCGGCCTTTTCTAAATGTTGCAGACATTGTTGAACTAGTTCGTTCGCAGAGAATTCAACATCCGGATTGATTAGGACATTTTCTAGTTCGTCAGCTGGCTCGGATATTTCTAACTGAGAAATTTGTTGTATTGCGTCAAGAACAAAAACCTCCTCCTGGATACTAGGGCCTTTCATGCTATTAAGGACTCGGAATTGAATTGCTTCTTTCCTGAGCCTAAGGATGATGGTTCCAGCTTCGACGTCAATAAGCGCCCTGGCAGTAGCGAGGAAAGGTCTGCCGAAAATAATCGGGTATCTCAAGTCTTCTTTAATATCCATGATAATGAAGTCGCATGGGACGTAGGCATCCTTGCCTATCCTTACTGGGATATCTTCAATGATCCCCAGAGGTGCGGTTATGGTGGAACCAACTAATTGAATAGTCATTGTTGTAGGCAGCAATTCGGTAAAACCCAGACGTTTGCACATGGAGTAAGGCATGATAGATATATTGGCCCCAAGGTCAGCTAATCCTTTCTTTTTAGATGTATTTCCGATGCAACATTGAATTCCGAAGGAACCTGGGTCCTTCTTCTTTTTTGGCATTTTGTTTAGGATGATGTCAGAAGTGGTCTGAGCGAGCTTGACAGTTTCTTGCTCCTCGGTGATATACTTTCTTGATAGCAAGGTTTTTAGATATTTTTCCCATGCTGGAACCTTGGAAAGAGCATCAAGGAGCAGGATGTCAATGTACAGTTTCTTCATCGCCTCCTTGAACTTTTGAAACCTGGTGTCCATCTTCGTTTCGCGCAATCTACCTGGATACGGGATTCTAGGTTTAAATTGTGAGACTTCGGGTTTTGTGGACACTTATTCTTTATTTTTGCCATTTGTTCCTTCTGTGGGTTTTTCCATTCCTTGTTGCGGAATTTCACTCGTTATAAGAACCGGTGTGTCATCATTATAAAGATTGATCTTGGTAGTCTCATGAAGAATGTGTCCAGATCTGGTGGTGACGGCATTCAACTGCTCATGTCTGTTTTGTCTGTGCTTAGGATTTGATTCAGGCTTCCCAGAAAATGTACCTGCTGGGGGCTTTAATTGTAGAGCGATCTGAGAAAGCTGACCTTCAACTACTTTCTGGCTGAGCCTGCTGGTTAGCAAGCATAGTTTGATGCGATTGTAACATCTTCCTGATCAAGGATATTTCATCTTCTGGTTGGGCAGGAGCATTTTTCGGAAAAATTGGTTGATGGGTTTGTTGAGATTGTTGGGGTGGTAACGCCAGTTGAGGTTGCTGAGTATGCAGTTGTGGATGGAGCGGAGGATGAGTGTACTGGTAGTAGGCTGATTGGTTCCTGGGGTAGTTAGCCTTAGGGAAGTTTCTCCTGGAATTCCCTTGATTTTAGTTGAAATTGTTTGGAAATCCAGGTGGTAGCCTACTAGCAGATCCCCCCTGTGTTTGATGCTGAGGATTGGTAGTCCCAGTAGGGTTTCCATACTGAAACCCTGGATGATTCCTTGGTTGATTAGGGTTGTAGTAGACTTGCCCAGGGATAGAGTGGATAGAGTTAACTTGTTCCGGTAGTTGCTCTTCCGACTGATCAATGATAGGTTCATATGGTTGTGGTGGTGGATGCATATCCATCATCACATTATATAGCATACCGCAGGAAAGGGTCGGATGGTCAGAAGCATGAAAAGCCTCACAGGATCCTGTGGCGGCCTTGACTTGGTGAACTATAGGGGTTTTCTTCTTGTCAATCTCTCCGAGAGAAGTCTCGAGAGCTTGTTGTTTGTGAACTATAGTTTTCAAGGCTTCAGCTATCACCTTCATTTCTATAGATTCTTCAGCTTTGTAAACCTTGAGGACACCTTTACCGGCTGACCGTCCCCAGTTGGACTGGTTTTCAGCTCCGAGTGTAACAATCTTCCAAGCGTCCTCATAATTCTTTCTCATGAAGTTTCCTCCAGATGAGGAATCCAAAAACTGCTTGATATCATCGCTTACTCCCCGATAGAAGGTTTCTATCAATTGATTCTAGGAGATTCCATGACGGGGCATTTCCGTAAAAGTTCTGTAAACCTTTCCCATGCTTCAGCCAGGGATTCACCGGGTAACTAAGAAAAATGATTGATCTGCCCTCTGATCTCATAAGTCAGTGAGGGGGGAAAGAACTTCTCTAAGAATTTTTCCTCAAGGGGAGCCCAGGTAGTTATTATAGGTTCCCGATCAAGAGAGTTATACCAACTCAAGGCTCTCCCAGATAGAGTGAAATGAAACAGGTGAAGCATTATAGCATCAAAAGCGACTCCGGCTTGTGGAACCAGGCGGCACATCGCCTTAAACCTTTTCAGATGATCCATTCAATCATCTCCAGAACCTCCGGAGAAAGAGATGCCTTACATGATCTGGATCCACTAGGTCCGAATGTCGAAGTTGGGGATATTGATAATCGGAGGTCGGACCAGGTGGTTATCCTCATAGTTCTTCGGGACATCGTAGTCCCTCAGTTGTTTGTTCCTTAACTCCAACTGGGCAGCTTGGATTGCTGCTTCATTTTCAGCTCTAATGCATGCATGTTCTTCCGCACGAATCTCGGCTTGAATCGAAGCACGAGTTTCAGCAATAAGTTGTGCCCTTTGAGCGGCAATGGCGGCATTGACCCTCTCCATCACCAAAGCAGCTTGGCGTTGATCTTCATCCATTTGCCTGACCCTTTGGCGATTGAGTCGAATGTGACAGTGAAAGCTTCTCTCTACCTCAGAGTCGTACTCTGGATCAGGGGAGAATCCGGGGTTATGCACTAGTTGCATACATGATTTCTACCTGAGTAGAGAGAAGAAAACACCTTTTAGATGATGGTAGAGATATAATGAATTCAAGTAGATATGGACTAATGATTAAAAGAAAGTGTAAAATCCTAACCAACTAACAAGGTACTAAATGAAATTAAAACATTCCGTTGTCCCTGGCAACAGCGCCAATTTTTGATGGAGCTTCCACTTACGTGGAATTGCATGCACCAACTAAAAATCCTAAAGATGGTAATTCTCTAGGTTTAACCTTGCTTATACTAGATATAGAACTCTACCCACGTATGCTAAGATACGTGGAAGTCTTATCGTAGTATAGTTAAGGGTCAAATCCTCGAGACAACGGTCTTGTTGTTTCCAACAAGATGGAAAACGTAATAATTTCACTTAATCTCTTTAGTAGTTGGCATTTAGATCAAAAGGTTGATTTGGTTGTTTTTAAGCCAAGTGCAAGTAAAGTAAAGAAAGCAAGTAAATTTAAGGAGTTAAACTATGGTAAAAGTCACTAGAGTGTGATCGGTTTTTCACCGCCACTACACATTGATCAACACATGCAAAGCAAAACATAACCTGCAAAAAGAGTCTAGTCAGTTAGTATCTTTGTAGACTTAGATTCCTTTCGGAGAACTAACTACGAGAAGTGTGGGAATGTTGCAACGCCAGCCATTCCCGAACAAATGGTCACTTACTTTGCATCATTCCCTTCGCAAAGTGTGTTCCTCGACTTACCAAGGTTGCACTTTCATACGTCAACTGATTCCATTTCATAGTATGAAAGTGCAACAAATGATAGTGAGTTTACTCCACTTCTTGAGATACACTTCTAGATACCAAAATAGATGCATGGTGGATACATGCACCAAGAACCAACATACAAATGAGTTTCGAATCTAATAGTAAAAACGTAGACAATTCATACTAAAAGATAAAGGATAACACAAGTTGGAGATCAAGCAACATGCATTCATTAAACGTTTGATGTTGAACTGAAAAGATAAGAACTCTATATTACAAATTATGGATTATATTTACATGATATGAAAATATGGGTAGCGGGGCTACTCCCCGCACCCTAGTGAGAGATTCTACTCGCTCATAACTAGGACAAAGAAGGAGGCAAGAAGAGAGAAAGAGAGCGTCATCCCCACAAAGGAGGGAGGAAAGTCAACCCCTTGGAGAGAGAGAGAAACGATCCACCAGCTTCACATGTTGCTTGATGATGAGATCCCCCTCTTCCCACCTTCTTTGGCGGAGAGAGAGAAAGCAGCTTCAAGATGGAGTGTGGGTCTCAGACCGGCAGCCCTGGGCGGAGGATGGAAGTCAGATTTGCTCTGGAGAGATTGAGACAGCCTTTGGACGTCTGAAAAACTTCTTCCTTTTCGTCCCCTTTGGGGTCTTATTTATAGGCCTTAAGTGAAGTCCAAACGGTTTGGAGACCGTTTGGGACTTCAACACTGTTTGGGACCTCAAGACCGTTTGGACCTTGAGACTGTTTGGCTTCATGCGGTCTTGAGAACGTTTGAACTCCATGCGGTCTCGGGACCGGTTGGCTTCATGCGATCTTGAGACCATTTGAACTCCATGCGGTCTCGGGACCGTTTGACTTCATGCGGTCTCGAGACTGGTTGGCTTCATGCGGTCTCGAGACCATTTGAACTCTATGCGGTCTCGGGACCGTTTGGCTTCATGCGGTCTCGAGACTGTTTGAACTCCATGCGGTCTTGGGACCGTTTGACTACATGCGGTCTTGGGACCGTTTGGCTTCATGCGGTCTCAAGACCGTTTGAACTCCATGCGGTCTCGGGACCGTTTGGCTTCATGCGGTCTTGGGACCGTTTGACTCCATGCGGTCTCGGGACCGGTTGGCTTCATGCGGTCTTGGGACCGTTTGACTCCATGCGGTCTCGAGACCGATTGGCTTCATGCGGTCTTGGAACCGTTTGACTCCATGCGGTCTCAGGACCGGTTGGCTTCATGCGGTCTTGGGACCGTTTGACTCCATGCGGTCTCGAGACCGATTGGCTTCATGCGGTCTTGGGACCGTTTGAATTCATGCGGTCTTGAGGTTGAGTTATTCTTTTATGAATTTTTTGTGCTTTTTCTGCATGTATGGAAAGGAAAAGTTAGTCTGATGGTATATTTACAAAAAAAGGGTAAAATTAGGATTATGTATAGTTTAAACTTAGAAAGAGTATGAAAAAACTAAGAAAAAGGACTAAGATAATCGTCCAAAATAGGAGTTTATCACACCTCCAGCTCTCAACCAAGCACCAATAAACCCTAATCACCACCAAAGGTGATTAGCAAGCGACTAAGCATCAGGGTAAAGCAAAGCAAACAGGATAAACCCTAAACGGAGGTCAGGGTCCTTACAAACTAACCCTCTACAAAGGGATTTCATCCTCGAAATCCGAAGAGAAAAGAGAGGGGTACTTCCTCCTCATCTCTTCCTCAATCTCCCATGTGGCTTCCTCAACACCACGATGATGCCAAAGAACCTTCACCAGAACCAGGTCCTTCCTCTTCAGCTTCTTAATCCTTCTGTCCAAGATCATCACATGACCTTCCTCGTAGGTCACATCTTCATCAAGCTCAACTTCGACTGGATGTATCATTGTTCCTGTATCTGGGTGACTTTTCTTCAGCATACTAACATGGAACACTGGATGCAACCTGTGCAACTCCGGTAGTAGCTCCAACTCGTAAGCTACCTTGCCCATACATGCTATGACCGGGTATGGCCCCATATATCTGGATGCGATCTTACCCTTCCGGCCAAACCTTAGCACACCTTTCCACAGTGAGACTTTAAGATACACTTTGTCTCCTACCTGGAACTCCAAAGGTCGTCAGAGATTGTCTGCGTAAGACGTCTGCCTATCCTATGCTGCTTTCAACTATTTTTGTACCACTTTGATCTTTCTTGTTGTCTGTTGTACTAACTTGGGACCCAAAAGTTGATGTTCACCAGACTCATACCAACATAACGAAGATCTGCACTTCCTACAATATAAGGCCTCATAAGGAGCCATGTCAATGTTCCGCTGATAACTATTGTTGTAAGTGAGCTCTATCAAACTAAGATGCACATCCCAACTACCTAGGAACTGCAAAACACAAGCCCGAAGCAGATCCTCCAGACTCTGAATAGTTCTCTTAGACTGTCCATCTGTCTGCGGGTGGAAGGCGGTACTGAACCTCAACTGCGTTCCCAACACTTTGTGCAACTGTTCCCAAAAACGACTCGTGAACTAAGGACCTCTATCAGAAACTATCATTGCTGGAACACCGTACAAACATACTATCTCATCCACATATACTCGAGCGAGCTTATCGGCTGTATACGTTGTCTTGACAGGTATGAAATGGGCAGACTTCGTCAATCTATCCACTATCACCCAAATGGAATCATGATTTGTAGATGTCCTGGATAGACCAGCTACAAAATCCATGGTTATATGATCCCATTTCGACTGCGGTATCGGCAGGGGTTGTAATGTACCTGCCAGCTTCTGATGCTCAGCCTTAACTTGCTGACATACCGCACATCTAGCAACAATCTCCGCTACATCTTTCTTCAAACCGGGCCACCAATACAAGTCCTTCAGACTATGATACATCTTGGTGACTCCTGGATGCATAGCATACATCGACGTGTGTGCTTCTTCGAGCACTAGCTTCCTCAGATCATCTGCATTGGGAACCACCATCCTATCTCGGTAGCAAACTAGTCCATCATTGGACTCATGGAACCCATCACACTTTTCGCTACCAAACTCTGATCTGATCAACTGCACTGCATCATCTGCTTGTGGTGCCTCTTTGATCTGTTGTCTCAGCGTAGGATTGACTTGCATATGTGCTAAAAGTCCATCTAACAAGGAAACTTCTATCTACACATTCATCTTCCATAAGGAAACAAGCATATCCCATCTATAGCATACCAAGGAACTCAACTGTGCCTTCTTTGGAGAGAGAGAAGAAGACTTTCGGCTAAGTGCATCAGCTACCACATTCGCCTTACTAGGGTGATACTCTATGGTGCAGTCATAATCATTGATTGGCTCCATCCATCGGCGTTGTCGCATGTTTAACTCATTCTGCGAAAAGATATACTTCAGATTCTTATGGTCCGTAAAGATCTGACACACTTCCCCATAAAGATAGTGTCTCCAAATCTTTAACGCATGAACCATTGTCGCCAACTCCAAATCATGAGTTGGATAGTTCTCCTCGTGTTTCTTAAGCTGTCACGAAGCAAAAGAAATCACATGCTCTTCCTGCATCAGCACACAACCTAAACCTTTCTTGGAAGCATCGCAGAAAACAACATAGCTCTTTCTAGGCTCTGGCAGCACTAACACTGGAGTACTAGTCAGCTTCTCCTTCAAACTCTAGAAATCTTGTTGACAACGATCATCCCAGACAAAAGGTACATCCTTCCTAGTCAACTTCATTATTGGCAACATAATCGCACTGAAGTCCTTGATAAACCTCCTACAGTATCCTTCCAAACCCAAGAAACTACAAACTTCTATCGGCGTCTTCGGCTACTCCCAATCTGCAATAGACTCTGCCTTCTTCAGGTCCATTTTGACTCCTTCAGCAGATATCACATGATCCAAAAAGGTTACTTCTTCCAACCAGAACTCACACTTACTGAACTTGGCATATAGCTGATGTTGGCGAAGAAGATTCAATGCTAGTCGAAGATGTTGCTCATGCTCTCGCCTGTACCGACTGTAGATCAAGATGTCATCTATAAAAACTACAACAAACTGATCTGAAAACGGACATAACACTCTGTTCATCAGATCCATGAAAGTAGCAGGCACATTGGTTAGCCCGAACGGCATAACCACAAACTCAAAGTGACCATACCTCATCCTAAAAGCTGACTTTGGTATGTCATCCGTCTTAATCCTCAACTGATGATATCTGCACCGTAGATCGATCTTTGAAAACATGGCAGCACCACGCAACTGATCGAACAGATCATCTATCCTCGGTAATGGGTACTTGTTATTGATTGTGACTTTGTTCAATTGTCGGTAATCTATACATAACCGCATCGATCCGTCCTTCTTCTTAACAAACAACACTGGAGCACCCCAAGGCGACGTACTTGGTCAGATGAAACCTTTCTCCAAAAATTCTTGCAACTGCCTCTTAAGCTCTGCCATCTCTACTGGAGCCATCCTATACGGTGTATGTGCAACTGGCTGTGTTTCGGGAACCAGATTGATCTCAAAATCAATCTCTCGGGGTGGAGGAACACCAGGGAACTCATTAGGAAACACATCGGCGAACTCTCGGACAACCGACACCTCCTCAAGGCTAGGACCTTTCACCTTGGTATCTACAACGGTATCCACAACGTGAGCTAAGAACGCCTCACATCCTTGTCATAGCAACTTCTCTGCCACCATAGTTGATACCAGACACATTGGAAGAATCTTCCTATCTCCTAGGAGGATCCACTTCTCTCCATTATCATCAAACACAACTTGCTTGGAACCACAGTCCAAAACAACCCTATAATTTTCTAATGTATCCATCCCAAGGATAACGTCAAAACCATGCATATCAAATGGTATGAGATCCACCTGTATACCGTGTCCCGAAAAAGATAAGACACAAGATAAACACTCTTCTCGAAGCATCGAGGAACCATCAAGAGGGGTTTCTAACAACAAGCTATATTTCTTAAAACTAACAGGTAAACGATAGTTCTCAAGCATACTATAGGTGATAAAAGAGTGTGTAGCACCCGGGTCAACCAGAATAGATATAAAGCAAGAAGAAGACATATTAGAATGAAATAACTCCATCTGACCTGTCACCACTCGCGGGTTGACTATCGCCTCCGGCTGACTCATAGCATAGAATCGAGTCGTTGCTTGCTATCCACGTCCTCTGCTTGCAACGCTTGACCGCGTCCTCACCCTCTTCCACTACTGGGCTGTTGTCTATCTGATCCTTGTTGATTCTTCCTCAGTTGTTGTGTTACTTCAACATCTCTACTCAGGTAGTTTGACCTCTGATGCCCGATCTGACCACAATGATAGCATGACCTATCTTCAAACTATGGCCTAGATGGCCCTGTCACTGCCACAGAAGTTGTACTAAGTGCCTTTGACTATGAAGAAACATATCCTCTTCATTTACTCTGAGACCATTGCGACGGTGCACTGGAACCTCTCATCACTGAAGGTGCTGAAAACCTTGGCTTCTTGAAGCCACCAAACCTCTATCCCTGGAACTGAGTAGGCTTCTTCTTAGACATGGATTCTCTTTTCTCCCTTACTGATCGTTCGATCCTTCGGTCAGACTCCACAAATGTAGCAAACCACTCTCGATTCTCCAATGCAGAAACAGGTGTTGTCAGCTCAGCACTCAGACCCTTCACAAAATGTCTGATCTGCTCCTCATATGTTGCTGCCATGTGAGGACAAAACCTCAACAGATCCATGAACTTGGCTTCATACTCATTGATGTTCATCGTTCCTTGTCGTAGGCACTCAAACTGGATGATCTTCTCATCCATATACGTCTTCGGAAAGTATTTGTTGACGAACTCACATTGGAAAACATCCCAACCGATCACCTCACCAGGTCGCTTCTCTTCCTCAGTGGTTCACCAGTGTCCAGCACTACCTTTCATAAGGTAGACAGTGTGCTTGACTTTGTCTACTTCGGGGATGTCGAGGATCCGGAAATCCTTCTCAAGACTTGTCATCCACATATCTGCATCTGCTGGATCAGTTGTTCCAGCATAATCTGAAGCTCTGACTCGGCGAAGCCACTCAAAGGTCTTCCTGATACCTGATGTTTCTCCATGGGGAGCCTGTGCTCTCGACGGAGGCAGTGTCAATCTTTCTACCATGAGATTCATCATAGTCATCATCTGCCCCATAAGTTGTCGATAGGTAGGGTGTTCAATAATGGCTGGGTCAGGTTGGGGGATCTCAGGCACCCGATCTTCATGTGCCTGCCCTATTGCTCCATCAACTGATGCAACATCGTTGTTCTCAGCAGCATGTTCTTCATGGTTTCCAAACATCTTGGCTTTTATTCCACTGAGGGCAGAAGATGATTGTAAGAAAATCTGGAAAACTCACAAGAATAGACACAACCTAGTCCTAAATCCCTCTAGACTCAGTGAACCTAGAGCTCTGATAACTTGTGGCAACACATCCCACTATCACACAGACAGTGAGGTGTTACACGAAAACTTGTGGAAATCACGATAACCACAGATTGCCAAAAACACGAGTTAATTAAAAATGATTACAGAAAGCGGATAAACTAAGGAACTATTACATTTAAGTCCTCATCCTGCAAGAAAATAGGTTGTATAAACATATACAAGTCTTGACGTATGTCCACAACTTAGGAAGTCAGCTGTCAAACCATCACATGAGTTCATCACCTGTTATACATACATAACGACCCACATCTGACCAGCAGCAGGATATATAGAACATCATTAGCTATACATCGTGAAACACATCAAAACACGTCCAAGGACCTGAGAGTACAGGGATGACTCTAAGAATCTACTATAAAACAACCAAAACAACAGCATGTGAATCGCTTGCCTTCTACTGCTCGTCTTGATGCTCGGCCGCAACCCCGTGACCACCACCACGTATAGCTCGAACACCTAAATAGGTTATAAACCAGCGGGGTGCGACACACAGTCCCAGTGAGAAACATAACTTCCCGCCAAAACCACAAAACCTCAGGAAGATAAAACAACAACAGCAGATAATTGATAAGAGGTATAACAAGAGTAGTTTATATATCAAAGCTATTCATACCTTTAAGCTTACTAGATGTATGGAAGGCATATACCCAAGTAATCCTTTATGGAACATGATTAACAAGATAAGATTTATAAGGCCTTATCACATAACAGGAGGAACATATAAGTAACTGCAAGGTATAACAGAATCAACTACACAAGCAAGGCCTCAGTCAATGTTATGTGTTTTGTCTTAAGAAGTAAATACTATACGGCTGGATTACGTATTATTATGCCCTGAGGAAGTGGGACGTACCGCTCAAATCCAACCTTCGGTTGCGAAGCCCAAAACCGGTGCCATAAAAGGTCAATGGAAGAGTCGGACTCCACGACCTCCCACCTCGTGGTCAGTGCATGAGTACAACACAAGCAGGACCGCAATCTCATACTTAAGTGGCCTCAGCCACAGGGTCAGGCTACCCTCTACCTAGCCTGCCTCGGTACAGGTATCGGTGCTAGTGAAACTGAGCCACGAGCCTATTCACCATGCTCTGATCCATGAATGCATTCATGCTCCTATATCACACATCCTGAGCCATGGGCCTCTTCACCATGCTCTTCACATATTGAGCTACGGGCCTGAATCCGCACTCTAGAGTCTACAACCGAAATTGCACTCTTACCTCCTCACTTTAGGCTAGGAGAAACCTCACATATTCAACAATATGCACTCCGAGTTAACCCACAGGAGAACCCATTTCACCATCACCAGCTCCTGAACATGATGGATCTATGGCCAGGGCAAACTACATGATAAATTCCACTGTGATTAGTTAGTATCTTTTATGTGGATTGCAAGATTCAACCAAGTTGTATAACATGCAAACAAGAACAAGAATAAATAACTCAACATTATGCTTTTACTATCATCAACATCATCATGATCCATCACAAGGATCCAACATTTCATATTACCACTTGGCCTCCTGCCAACCATCTAGATCCATTTCAAGGATCATCACATTGCCATGGGATCTCAATCCCTGATCTCATATTGCCACTGCCTCTCAAGGCTTACATTATCACCATGGGATAGCAATCCCAGATCATCATCAGAGGTTAGCACCTCCTCAAGGCACTTAGGACAAACTCGGGTCCTCAGACCAACACACATCATGCATGTCATCTCATCATCAAGAGTAACCATCAGAGCAATGTTACTCAAACATATATACCTCATAGCCCCTTACCTGGCTATGCATCACCTGCATGGTTAGTACAGAAAGATCGTATTATCAAAAATAGGGCAATATTGAAGATTATGTACTTTGTCATCCATGCCTCAACCTATGACCCAAGACATAGGTCATACCATTAAGCAAAGCATCTTATATTCTTACCGTTGCCGTAGCATTATACAAATGATTCAAGATGATCATAAACACAGGTACTATCATGTCAAGCTACATAGATGTGCACTTACTATAGCAATCACCATCAAGCATATCAAGGGTCATTGTCATACACCAAACGTGACATCATAGAACAAGATATAGCACATAGGTTGTCCAGAAGGAACAAGACTCTTGCTGAAAGTGCCCACTACCCTCACCAAAGGTGTGACGGGTAGGGCATCCTCACCAAAGGTAGTATCGGGCAGGGTACTCTCCCCTATCGCCCAATACTCAAATGCATAACGGTCAAATATACCAGCAAAAATCGGCCAAGCACAAGGGTGTAACGTACAATGTTGTGTCATGCACTTCCAAGTGTAACGTGCAGCAGGGTCTGTCATGCAACGTCCAGCATGTGTCATGCATCAAGGATCCAAAGCATACCGTGCACCCATATGTATCGCGTATCTTAAGTCGGACGACGCTGCATCGGGTATCAAGGGTGTCAAGTGCGATGGACCTCAATATGCGACGTGCAGCTCATCCTATAACATGTGACGGTGTGTCACGCACAAGGCATTTCAGGCAGCATACACATGACGTGGGGATAATGTCCAAAGGTTCCACTCTATCGGGCGACAAGGGAACATAGCATCCAACTAAGCTCATGCTATCAGCCGATACAGAAGACTAAGGTGTGACGCCCAACACAAAGCCAGATCACAATGCCCCAACGTCCAAGGTATGAAAGCATCAAGAAACCACCTAACCAAGGTGGGTCGTTTAGGGCCTTCAACCAAGTGTAACGCCCGACACTCACACAAGGCAGGAAACAAGGGTGATGCCCGACACAACCACTACATCATGTTGTCCAAGACTCTAAGCCAAAGAAGGATATCGGGCATCATCACCTCCATCACCATATCGGGCAATATGCAACCCGACAGGGTCATCACCAACCTCAAACACAAGGGTACCGGAACCCTAATGGATCAAGAAGATGACTCACCTCTCAACTATCAAGAGAGAGGGGTCTTGCCAAGCTTCTTGACACCAATCGGGCAACATAAGGTTCAACCACAACCAAGGTCCATAACTACCACATAGCTCACCTTTCAAGTCCATGGTGAGAGGAGGGTGTTGCTCAAGCCACTAGAACACAAGCTCACCTCTCAACTTAAGTGAGAGAGGAGTATTGCCCATGTTACTAGAACTCAAGCTCACTCCTCAAGACCTAGGAGTGAAAGGGGTGTTGCTCACCAAGAAACCCTAGAACATAGGTTCGGCCAACAATGTACAACTAAGGATGAAGCTAACCTAGTAACATACATAGTCGACCATAAGCAACATATAAGAACATAAGAAGAAGGTAGTGTAGTTAGGGTTAGGAGTTATGTAACCCTCCTTAAGCAAGCTCCAAGCTCCTAGCTCCAAGCTCCAAGCACCACCAAAAGAAGAAGAGAAAGGCACTCTAGGGTTCGGCCACCACTAGAGGAAGAAGGAGACTCCAAGGCAAGGATCGGACACCAAGCTTGCAAAGGAAGGGGGGTGTCGTGCACTAAGGGAGAGGGAGACTAAGGAACTAAAGGGATCCTTAGCAAGGGAAAGGAAACACATATATAGGAGAGGATGTAGGAGAAACATAGGTAGAGCAAAGCAAGGTGTCGCCCACCTAGGGACACTTGTCCATGAGTAAAGCCACCACTCATAACATGCCCAAAACACATGTCCAAGGCCATTGCCACATGCAAGCATCAAGCACCAAGTGTCCACTAGTGGTGACACAAACGAGGTCAAAGAAGTCCAAATGGTCCATGGGAGACACACCTCCATGCCATGGCTGACACACCCATACCATGGCTGACGCAGACCCTGGGCGACACACCATTGGTTGATACAAGCACAGGATGACACACCTAGGCCAACACTGGGCACTCTTTCCTGACCCAAGGCTCAAAGAAGCAAATACAAGGCACCTCAAAGCCCAACAAGCTCAACCAAGCCCAAAGGAACTCAAGCAATGAGCCCAAACCTTCCTCCCTACACAAGAGGAAGCAAGGAGAGAGAGGAACACTTCACAAGGTGGAAAACTTGCCCACAAACCCTAGACTTGGGTTAATTGCAAGTAGCACCTCCAGCTCTCAACCAAGCACCAACAAACGCTAAGCACCACCAAAGGTGATTAGCAAGCGACTAAGCATCAGGGTTAAGCAAAGAAAATAGGATAAACCCTAAATGGAGGTCAGGGTCCTTTCAAATGACACTAGGTGCAAGCAAGAAGGGGGAAGAACCTTCCCAGAACAAGTGATCCATGTCAAAATGGGACCATGTTCATACCTTGCCCAACCAGCCACTGTTAACCCACACAGCAGTAGGTGATAGGGATGTGTCAGACCCGCCTTTAGCAGCATCGTCCCTAGGAAAGAAATGATCCTAGACGTCCATCCATAATCAATGGTTGTGATTGATCACCACATGAAATGGTAACGTCCTCCTCTAATTCTCTAAAGTTCTTATTCAAATTGTATAAAATGCATATCTCCTAGATCTTATGGCCAAAATATATGAAATTATATATCAAATTGATCCTTTCGAAAAGATCTACACAATGGACTAGGTTTTAGGGCCTAGTTACATCTTTTGTTCCCTGTTTTCCAAAAAGATGCATACTTTAATCATTTGGAGTATTGTTGATTTATGATTTTGATGAAACTTGGATCTTGATTACTCAATCTACCCTATGATCCTTAAATTAATACCAAGTGAATGTATACTTGAACTAAGTGAAGGTCCTACTCTCCCTATTGTTCATAAATGACTCCTTATTGTACATTTGTACCTACTTTGGGCTATAATGTTGAACTTGCCCTAGATTGCTAATCTTCCTTCTAATGGTCACCCACCTAATCTTTTATATGTTTCTTATTGAAAAACACTAGAGGGGGGGCGAATAGAGTTTTTAAATAATTTTAACAATTTATTTAACTCAAACAACCACAATTGAAATTAGAAGAAGGAGACAGGTGTTTAGAGTGGTTCCAACTTTAGCAAATACTAAAGTTGTCAGTCCACTACCCGGTTGCTTACCCAACCGGGATTTTGAAAGTATTTATTTTATTACCTTCTCAAGGATTTATACAAAATACAATACTTTCCTTTACACCCTTTGAACAGCCTTCACTTGAAGTAGGTGCACCAACTTTGAGGTAGCCTTCTTGAAGTAACTCCAAGCTCCCCCTTGAAGTAGCCTTCCTCTCTAGAAGTAACCTCCCGTTGCACCAGCCTTCTGAAGTAGCTCAAAGTCACCTTCTTCGCCAAGAAGACCTCCACCCTCTCCAATCAGCAGCCTCCAACCTAGGAGTAGCAAGGAGAGTACGAACGGTAATAAAGAACAAGAAAGGAAAAAGGAAATTACAACTTATCCTTTGTAGCCCAAGGCTTGATTTGCCTAGATCAAGCGTATAGATCTCCTAACCAAGTGTATGGACTTGTGATTGCAGTGGGTAGGAGATACTAGCCTATAGGACACGAATTTTGAGCTAAGGAATGAAATGGCCAATTGTCACAATGCTCAAATTTCTCACAAACAGATTGCTCAAAGTATGCTCAAGGATTTCTCAAGTGTAACACGTGTATTTGAGTGTCCTATGGCTTGTCCTATTTATAGGAATGGCCTAAGGATGCTTAAGGACGTTCTAGAAAACTTCTAGGGGTTTCTAAGTGCTTAACTAGCCGTTAGGTACAAGTTTGTTGCTTTAACAACGACTAATTAATTAATTCTGCAGTTGCTGTCAGAGACCATCTCGGTCGAGGAATGGTCGACCGAGACACCTACTTGGTCAAACTTTTGTCGACCGACAGGCTCTCTGGAACAAGTGATTTGCAACGTCTATCTCCAACTGCCAACTACCTTGTCAGTTGTGTCTAACTGCTACTTTGGATCTTTCTCAGTCGAGAAGATTGTCGACCGAGACTGTCTCGGTCGAGGAGTTTGTCGACTGAGATTGATCCTGTTTCAATGTTTCAATTTAGGCACTAACTATATGTATGAGTGTGCATATGTGATCCTATTTGAAGGGAATGACTTATCTAAATGTGGTGTTTAGCTAGGGAGAATCTAACGCTTGATTTACATGCAATCTAAGTACTTGTACATTATATATTTGTACAAGTTTTTACAAAGCGATTACATTGCATGAAAACATAAACATGTAAGCATATGGATTTCCCTAGTTGCTTTGTCATCCACCTTAATCCTACACACTCAAGTAGCTCGTTAGATCAATAAGAATGAAATGTTTGTCATAATCAAAACAAAGGGATTTATAGATGTCCATTTAGCCAACAATCTCCCCCTTTTTGAAGATGAAAAACATTTCCAAAAATATAATAAAGGAAATATAAACCATATGAGTTTCATACCTTTAGATTACCTTTTGTAGCTTTTCCTCTTGGTTATAAAATGTGTGCTTATTATTCCCCTTGAATTATGGAACATGAAATCCAATTCACTAGGGAATATAGCAACTTTCAATGTAAAGCCAAGAGTTTATTTATGAAACTCATTGATTGAGTGTTTCTCAGTTTTAGTTTTATATTTATTTCTCCCCCTTTGCCATTTCAAAAAGATATCCGTTTAGAAATAAAAACTCCCCCTTAATTAGATGTCCCATCAAATCTAATGAAAAAGATGTCCATTTAAAAGCCAAAATATCATGATGCAAGTAAGAGTTTTTGTTTAAGTAGCACAAATATCAAAGAAAACATCTTCCAAAGGAGTGATAAGCAGTTGCTTCCTAATTTTGTTAAATTGATCTAGTGGAAGTGGTTTTGTAAAAATATCAGCCAATTGATCTTCCGTATCAACATGATGAAGGGAAACATGATTCTTGGAGATATGATCCCTTAAAAAGTGATGACGGATTTCAATATGTTTAGCTCGGCTGTGTAAAATAGGATTGTGTGCTAAGTTTATGGCGCTTGTGTTGTCACAAAAAATAGGCATAGATGAAAGAGTAAAACCATAATCGTTTAATACTTGTTGCATATAAAGCACTTGAGCACAACAAGACCCAGCTGCCATATATTCAGCTTCAGTTGTAGATAGGGCAACCATATTTTGTTTCTTGCTAAACCAAGATACTAAAGCTCTCCCTAACAAGAAACAACCACCACTAGTACTCTTGTGATCAAGGTGACAACCAGCATAATCCGCATCAGTATAAGCTTTAAAATCCAAGGATTGTCCTTTTGGATACCATAAACCAAAACAAGTAGTGCCGGCTAGGTAACGAAGAATTCGTTTAACTGCTAAAAAATGAGAGTGCATAGGTTGTGATTGAAATCGAGCACAAAGACCAACGGGAAACATAATGTCCAGTCTAGAAGCAGTTAAGTAAAGCAAACTACCAATCATGGCTCTATATAAGGAATCATCAATAGGTTCCCCATTTTCATCCTTATCAATTTTAATAGAAGTAGCCATAGGAGTAGTAGCATGTTTGCACTGATCCATCCCAAAACATTTTAAGAGTTCTTTAGTATATTTTTCTTGGCTTATGAATATTCCGGCAGGTGTTTTCTTAATTTGAAAACCAAGAAAGAAAGTTAGTTCACCCATGAGGCTCATTTCAAATTCTTTTTGCATAATGTCACTAAATTGTGTGCACAATGAATCATTAGAAGCTCCAAAAATAATGTCATCAACATATATTTGCATAACTAGGAAATCAGATGTATACGTTTTGAAAAATAAAGTAGAATCTGAATTTCCAATAGAAAAACCATTATCAAAAAGATATGTCTTGAGCCTTTCATACCAATTTCTAGGTGCTTGTTTTAAACCATAAAGTGCTTTCTTAAGTTTATAAACATAGTCACCTTTTTCCGGTATTTCAAAACCAGGTGGTTGGGCAACATATACTTCTTCTTGAATGATGCCATTTAGAAATGCACTTTTTACATCCATTTGGTAGAGTTTGATGTTTTTATGTGCAGCGATAGCTAGTAACATTCTAATAGCTTCAAGTCTAGCTACCGGTGCATACGTTTCATCAAAATATATTCCTTCTTGTTGATTATATCCTTGTGCTACTAACCGAGCTTTATTCCTTATTACTTCTCCTGCCTCATTTAGCTTGTTCCTAAAAACCCATTTAGTTCATGTTATGGTTTTATTTTGTGGTTTAGGAACTAAATCCCATACATCATTTTTAGTGAATTGATTCAATTCTTCTTGCATGGCTATTATCCAATAATCATCTTTAAGAGCTTCAGATATCTTTTTAGGTTCAATGATAGAAACAAAAGCCATGTTTGCAACATCTTTGAAGGAAGACCGAGTTTTGACTTTATCATTAGGATCTCCAATAATTAATTCTTGAGGATGATCTTTAATAAGCTTAGGTGTAGGTTGTGGTTCAGCTTGGTGATTATTTGTAGTACCTTTCTCACTATCGTTTGGTATGTTTAAATTTTTGAATTGATTAGTGAGATCTATGATTTCTAGATTTTCAGATTTGGACTCTTCATGAAAAGAAACATGAATAGATTCCTCAACTTTTCTAGATATAGTGTTATATACTTTAAAAGTTTTGCTAGAAGTGAAATATCCCAAAAAGAATGCTTTGTGTGATTTTGAGTCAAACTTATCTCTATCATCTTTGGTATTTAAAATATAGCATGTGGAGCCAAAGGTATGAAAATAGTCAACTTTAGGTTTCTTAGAATGTATTATTTCATATGGAGTTTTCTTTAAATGAGAGTGAACAGTTACTTTATTTAGCACATAGCATGCAGTGTTTACAGCTTCAGCCCAAAAGGTTTTGGGTGTGTTGTGTTCAAGCATCATAGTTCTAGCCATTTGTTGTAGTGATCGATTTTTCCTTTCAACTATACCATTTTGTTGTGGGGTGCGTGGAGCAGAAAAATTATGAGTGCACCCTTGAGATGTACAAAATTCTTCAAATGTATGATTTTCAAATTCTCCACCATGATCACTTCTAATGGTACATATTTTGCTTTGTAATAGATTTTCAATCTTGGAACAAAATTGTATAAAAACATGAATAGTATCATCTTTAGTTGCAATAAAGTGTACCCATGTGTATCTACTATAATCATCAACAATAACAAAACAGTATCTTTTACCACCAATAGATTGTGTCCTCATGGGTCGAAATAAATCCATATGAATTAATTCTAAGGACCTACTAGTGCTAAGTCCATGTTTTGGTTTAAAAGAGGTTTTGGTTTGCTTTCCCATTGTGCATGGTTCACAGTTTTCAACTTGATCAAAAGATAAAGTAGGCAATCCACGAACAAGATCATATTTCACTAACTTTTTAATAACATTTGAACTAGCATGTCCTAGCTTTTTATGCCATACTTGTAAGGTATTTTCATTTGCAAGTAAGCATTTTCCCACTACTGATTTCATAGAGTTAGGTTTAAGGATATAAAGATTTCCAACTCTATTTCCTTCATAAACAACATTGTAGTGTTTGCTATCAATAACTTGCAGCAAGTTTAGTTAAATAACACATCATAACCACTATCACATAATTGACTAACACTTATCAAATTATGGTGCAAACCATCAACGAGTAGAACATTCTTTATTTCGAGGTTTGTACCAACATTACCTATTCCAATGATTTTGCCCTTACCATTATCTCCAAAAGTGACTGTTCCACTTTTCTTTTCTTCAAAGGTTTGAAATGCATCTTTGTTCCCGGTCATATGTTTGGAACATCCACTGTCAACTACCCATTCCTCTTGAGAGTTTTCATCATCTTCTCTTGCCATTAGACAATCCACCGTTTCTTCTCCGCTTTCACTATCACTTGACTCGTCCCATGCAGCTTTATAGGCTTTTTCTCCCTTCTTCTTGTATGAGCTTTTCTTTCCTTTCTTTGCTTTAGGACATTCATTTTTGAAATGTCCTTTCTTCCCACATTCAAAGCACCTAGGAGGGGTAGAATAAGAACTGGAAATTTTGTTAGATTTAAATCTTTTGTATTTCTTACCATTGACTATCAAGGCTTCTTCTCCTTCTTCTTCACTTGACTCCTCACTTTCTTGTGTGACGACCTTTGAAGCTTTTAGAGCCACATCCTTCTTTTTTCCTTGCTGAAGTTCACGTGCTCTTCTTTCTTCTTCTTCTAGGGTTGCTTCATGAGCTTCTAAGTTGCCAATAAGTTGCTCCATTTTCAGTCGAGTGAGGTCATTTGCTTCTTCAATGGCTGTCACCTTTGGCTTATATTTTGGAGGAAGTGAATGAAGGATCTTTGATACCTGATCTTCTTCAAGGACAGGTTTTCCTAGGGCACTTAAACCATTAACAATAGTAGAGAATTTTGCAAACATTTCACTAATTGATTCATCAGGATCCATACGAAAGTGTTCAAACTTTTGTTTAAACATGCTAATTTTGGAATTTTTGACTTGGACTGTTCCTTCATAGGTTATGGATAGTCTATGCCAAATATCATAGGTTGTGTCACAATTGGATATTCTATTAAATGCTCCTACTGATATAGAACAATATAAAATGCTTACAGCTTTTGCATTCATTTGAGCTAGCTTTACCGTATTTGCATCCCATTCTCCAAATTGAATTTGAGGGAGCTCATATGGGGTTGATACCATTCTCCATAAGTCCCAATTGATTCCTTGGAAGTAGAACTGCATCCTTCTCTTCTAATATTGGTAGTTTGTTCCATCGAACGCTGGAGGCCTAGAAACAAGTGTCCCTTCAAGGTTAAGGTTCTTGAGCACTCCGTCACCCATTTCTTCAAGACCTTGTTAGGGTTCCTTGAAGCCTGCTCTGATACCAATTGAAAAACACTAGAGGAGGGGTGAATAGAGTTTTTAAATAATTTTAACAATTTATTTAACTCAAACAACCACAATTGAAATTAGAAGAAGGAGAGAGGTGTTTAGAGTGGTTTCAACTTTAGCAAATACTAAAGTTGTCAGTCCACTACCTGGTTGCTTACCCAACCGGGATTTTGAAAGTATTTATTTTATTACCTTCTCAAGGATTTATACAAAATACAATACTTTCCTTTACACCCTTTGAACAGCCTTCACTTGAAGTAGGTGCACCAACTTTGAGGTAGCCTTCTTGAAGTAACTCCAAGCTCCCCCTTGAAGTAGCCTTCCTCTCTAGAAGTAACCTCCCGTTGCACCAGCCTTCTGAAGTAGCTCAAACTCACCTTCTTCGCCAAGAAGACCTCCACCCTCTCCAATCAGCAGCCTCCAACCTAGGAGTAGCAAGGAGAGTACGAACGGTAATAAAGAACAAGAAAGGAAAAAGGAAATTACAACTTATCCTTTGTAGCTCAAGGCTTGATTTGCCTAGATCAAGCGTATAGATCTCCTAACCAAGTGTATGGACTTGTGATTGCAGTGGGTAGGAGATACTAGCCTATAGGACACGAATTTTGAGCTAAGGAATGAAATGGCCAATTGTCACAATGCTCAAATTTCTCACAAACATATTGCTCAAAGTATGCTCAAGGATTTCTAAAGTGTAACAAGTGTATTTGAGTGTCCTATGGCTTGTCCTATTTATAGGAATGGCCTAAGGATGCTTAAGGACGTTCTAGACAACTTCTAGGGGTTTCTAAGTGCTTAACTAGCCGTTAGGTACAAGTTTGTTGCTTTAACAACGGCTAATTAATTAATTCTGCAGTTGCTGTCAGAGACCATCTCGGTCGAGGAATGGTCGACCGAGACACCTACTCGGTCAAACTTTTGTCGACTGACAGGCTCTCTGGAACAAGTGATTTGCAACGTCTATCTCCAACTGCCAACAACCTTGTCAGTTGTGTCTAACGGCTACTTTGGATCTTTCTCGGTCGAGAAGATTGTCGACCGAGAGTGTCTCGGTCGAGGAGTTTGTTGACCGAGATTGATCCTATTTCAATTTAGGCACTAACTATATGTATGAGTGTGCATATGTGATCCTATTTGAAGGGAATGACTTATCTAAATGTGGTGTTTAGCTAGGGAGAATCTAACACTTGATTTACATGCAATCTAAGTACTTGTACATTATATATTTGTACAAGTTTTTACAAAGCGATTACATTGCATGAAAACATAAACATGTAAGCATATGGATTTCCCTAGTTGCTTTGTCATCCACCTTAATCCTGCACACTCAAGTAGCTCGTTAGATCAATAAGAATGAAATGTTTGTCATAATCAAAACAAAGGGATTTATAGATGTCCATTTAGCCAACACTTATGACTTAATATTGCTGATCTAAATCATCTTTTACATCTAGACCTCTTGATTTGATGAATCATGATCTAGGGTGCTCTATTGTGAGTCTTTTGACCCTAGAATGCATGTAAATGCCTTAAACCTTAATATGATTGTAGAAAGTACATGGAACATCATAGTGGCATGACACTTGAACCACACACACATGATGGACTTTAAATTAGTATAGGGTCATCAAATGAATGAATAAGCAACTTGGAACCCACCTTGGTCAAAACCCTAAAATGCATCTAATTAGGGTTAATGATAAGAATCTACTGTGTATGTGCAATCTTGTTCTCAATCAGGTTTGGCATGTGGCTAGATGGTGAAGGATATGTTAGGTTATGAAATCTCCAAATCAGGTATGGGCCTTATCTAGTTATATGACTATCGCTTTCTTGCTTGAAAAGACATATATCATATGCTTGTTTGTTTACTTGCTCAAATATTTCCATGTTGTATTGTTATGTCTTACTCGATGTGTGCCTCGTTCGTTTTATAACTTGAACAAATATATAGATAGAACTCCATTATAATATTGTTGATAAAGGGTTAGCTATTGGATATGGCCTTATTGTCCCTCTCATATAAAAGGGTTAGATAATCTTGAGCACCCTTACGGACCCTTTCGACGGGAAGATGGTCAAAGGCCTTAAACATGCTTGATATTGTTGGTATAATGGAGTGAAATGACATATAATATGGTTTTGCATTTGTTAAACAATTAACATGTTTATCTTGTTCGTTTATTCTTAAAATATTTTTAAAATGATGCAAAGCTTATACATATATGTATCTTTCTGTCACATACTCAACACCTCGTGCGTGGACCCATTTCTCATATTTTGTTTTTAGGTTCAGAGATGGCTAGAAGGTTGATGGGCTTGGTGAGCTATGCTAGGTGTACTTATTGTAAGATCCAAATATAGTATACATGAGCAGACTTGTACACAGTGACTCTTGAATATGTAATTCAAATCATGTTATATAATAATATTGCTTAATATATCTTGTTGATTGTTGAGATTATGTTGGTGCTTGCATCTTGTTATTTGTTCATGTGAGCTAAGCTTTATGCTTCCGCATGTTGCCTTTGGTATATGTTTGGTTCATGGGACTGGGATTCCAATTCTGTGATATAAATACTTTTAGTAATCAATCCAAACATCATTCATGGATAAACTACTCGTCCAGGTTAATCCTTTGTGTGTGACCCTATAGGTCCCATTTCACGTTGGCAGTGAATTTCCATAACAGCTTATGAGATCACAAGCAAAGAGTGGTGCCTAGTCACACATCAATGCTACCCAAGTGAAAAGGAAAGTTGGAAAACAACTTTCAATCCTACAGTCTATGATTGGTGTTCCAGTGAATGTATAATTCCTTTGTCTTCGATATCCTGAATGAACTCTAGGCATGGAGTTGTCATCCTTTCAATGTTCATTCATGTTCCTTGATCCAAAGTAGACTATTTGAGATATGTGTGCCATCAATATCACATATTGATTGCATTCCTTTCTCAATCTCAATTATCAAGTCGCCATGGAAATCATACTCCCTTAGGAGGGAAAAATCCCATATCTATCACTCACAGTCAAAACAACATGTGTCAAAGCCACCCAGTCATCACCTTTATAAAAATCCATATTTCAGGTCCATGTTTGAAGATGCCAAAATGTACCCAACAACATGTGATGAGTGTTGTGATTTCATGTATAAGAATCACAATCACCACCATCATTGTGAGAGATGACTATGACTACCATGTCATGATTCCATGTGTCACTCTCACAGTTGGTCTGTCTGATACACTATTCTCTAACATGTATCTATGTTCTTGGTTTGATATCATATATCATGACTAATGGGACTCTGTCATCAACCAACATGCACTCTAGTCTTGATGTGTCATTGTTGTCTATCAACCTTCCATAATGACATCCGACTAGGGACAAAACAAGAATGTACAAACTCTTAGCATCCGTATGATCTCACTCTTTAGGTCATCAACCTAAAGGCATGCATCATTGAGTATTGTCATTCTCTAGACATTCATTATGTTCTATTATTATCTCATAACTGATTGAACCAGAGTAAATTGGAATCTTTCCTTTGGTATTTATCAAATCAAACATAATGTATCCCAATCCTTTCATCATATGATTGGCTCTGGAGGCATACATACCAAAAGTATATATATGGCACATTATGTGATGGCATGGATCCTCTTATCCCACTTTATTTTTTTAGATGTTCACATCTCTTTTATTCTATTGTATACTTGCATATTCTTTTGTTATGCATCATGTAGTGACTTCTAGTATAATGTTGCATGTTCTTTTATGTGGATATGAAAATTCCCACATATGTATGCAGATGTGAAAATTCTTGCATATGAAAATAATTAGGGCAGACGTGCCTAGGCAAATGTTGATAGACCCTGCAACCCCATATTTTAGTGCAGATGTATACAATACCCTGCTCGCCCCACATTATTTTTGGTAGATGTGTTATTTCCTACCACATGTTTATATTGTCTAGTATTGTCACAGATGAAATAGATGGATGCTTTATTTCTATACTTTGGTCTTATTTGTCTCTTGTCTTGAGGTTCTTTTCTTTTATGTCTGATTGGGTAGTACTTTAGTTTTCTATGGGAAACCTTTTATTTGGATTTCCTTTATTCCATATATTGTTCAATTCCGTATTTAGTATGCACATACCAGCCTTTGTTGATGTCATCTATTTTTCTCTTCTTGTTGGGGTATGCTTCCAATCCTAGGTGAAGGACTTGGATGATATGGCCTGAAGTCTTAACTTAGATTAAGGAGTTAAAGCTTGGAGACAATATTGATATGGTTTAGGTTTCCCTCTGCTTAGATCCTTGTGTTGTACCATTTATGTAAACCCTTGTGGGAGATTATGATGTACTTTTGTAAACTTGTTGAAAAATTGAATATAGTCAATGTTTTTATTCTGTTGCAACATTTTGGTTGTTTTGTATACCGTCAATTTAGATTTGAAAATTTTACACTGACTCGAGCATGCCAATTATGACTTTGTTTGGGATGGATGTTTTATTCTTCAATTTTTTTGTAGGGAGTGGATCCCCCCTGGGTCCCAATCCTTACAGCGTGGTATTAGAGCCATGGTAGACAAAATCTAACTATTTCAATTTTATCTCCCTTATTAGAACCCTTGACTTAGATAGTTACCTATAGGAAATATTTTTTCCTTAGATCATACCTAAGCTTTTTTTGATGATGAGAGGTTGATATGAGCTTCACATTATGATCATGATGTTTAGTAAACCCTAATGTGATGAGGTTTTAGGTGATCTTACCCTATAAGATAGTGATAACATGTTTTTTTTATTCTATAAAGTTTGATTTGAGGATGAAAATTAGGGTATGAGTTTGGTAGAATAAGGAAATCTAGTTATAGATAAATTATGAATTGGTTTCCACATTGATTTTGAGCTCATCTTTGTTTCATATTGCATGATTTTTTGAAAAAAATACATTTTCAATTATACTACTATATGTACAAAAATAATGATTTCTTTGGATTTTAATAAAGTTTTCTTGAACTTAGTCACAATGAAGATTTTTGAGGAATGGATAGTGAAACCCTAGAACTAGCTGGAATAGGATCTTAACCCTAGTTTTTGCTATGAAAAGTGACTAGGAATATGTGGATAATATAAAGGTGTAGTGGACCTACCCTTTGTACCCTATGACTTTTTGAATGTTTATGCAGGGTTGTTAGGTTAGAGACACAAGGACCTAAATTCAACCCTACATGGGTCTGACTTGTTATTTTGATACATGAAAAACATAAATCTCTAAAACATCCACAACTAAAAGTTATGTGGATAACTCTAAATGTTATTTAGTTTGACTTGATACATAAAACCTTTCAAGGGGTGGAGAGCAGTTGGTTGTTGATGAATGGATAAATAGATTTTGAGGATGAAATCCTTTTTAAGGGGTGGAGTGTTGTAATGAACCAAAACCTAACCTTTTTGACACTGATCATATGTCTTAGAAGATAGTCAACCTTGTTCTTTGGGGTTAGCCAAATATGGATAAAGATATGCACATTAGTAGCTTAATTGCAACCCTAACACGTAGAAATATGAACAAATATGGCTTAATGCTTTCATAATTAATCCTTAGATCAATAAAGGATACCTAAAATATGTCTCATGTGACCATGTTAATTAATATTGATGAAATGAGGTAATAATGTTCATAAAAGGACAAGGTGTCCATAATTGAGAATAGTGATACATAATTCCACTAATAATGCAATAAATAAACTTTTGTGAGATAATGATAGAGTAGATTCGTTCTAGATCATTCCTTAGTGTTTTAGACCAAGGAAGAGATGAAGGAATGAATACTAAATCTTAAAGTAAGTTAATGTGGTGTTGCATTAATTAATATGAGAAATAATGGTGATAATGGATAATGAATTAAAAATCATAAAAGGAAGACTAATTGATTAAAGATAAGTTGATATTCATTTTCCTCGGGTTTGGTTTGGCTTGGAGACCATGTTTCATAATTTTGGGGTGATAATATTTATATCTCTTTTATTTTGAAATAGAAAATGTGAGTTTTCCTCAACATATGAAATAAAATACTTAATGACTCCAAAAGTGGAAAATAATTTTAGATTCATAATCTACACATTAAAATAATCCTTTGTGTGAATTTTCACTCAATTTGGAAAATGTTTGACTAAAAGATGAAATTAGGAGAGAGAAAGTGTCTAGAACCTTCAAATATTAAATAAATATATAAAGAACTTCAACATAAAAAATTGATGCCAAATTCTTATCTCAGACACATAATGTGACTTGTGGGTGAAGTTTCATTAAATTTGGAGAATCTTATAACCATTAACGATGGATGAAAGAAAAAATAAGATTTGATTTATTTAACAAATTAAAAGTCTTCAAAAGGAAAATCTATTTGCATATTCAGATTCCTCATATTAGAGATAGGCTATGAGTCAATTTTCATTAATTTTGGAGTTTGTTAGCACCCTAAAAACAAGAGAAAAAGTGAAAATAATGCATCTCCACTTTAATTGAATTTGATTGGGAAAGTCGTTCAATGTTACACGCGGATGAAATATTATTTTGCTTGTGTGGGACGATCTCAGTCATTGATTCTATGATCAGATGGCTCTAGGTCATCTCCTAGGTCGTGCCTTCAATGGAAGCAGAGCTAATTTTATTCGATTTTCAAACGTATATAACTTGCTCGAATCTCAACATTTTTGCATGATTTTTTCTCCCATGTGTTCTTCATTAGATTCTAGACACATAGTTGTTATACTCATGTGTTTTCATCAAGTTTTTGGGAAACACCCAATTCTTAGTCAATGAGCTTCACGACCACTTTCCTTTTCTCTGTTCCTCTCACCCTCACCTATAAATACCATCACCTAGACCTACGTATTCTTTCACCTACAACTCCTCTCCTCTCAGTTCTCCACACCTACTGGTTTAGCTGTTAATAAATGATTTGACTGTTGTCGCTTTGCAACATTGCTGCATGGGCTTCATCATCACCAATGTTCAAATTTATTGGCTCGAAAGATTCACAAGCTTCATCTCCTTCTTTTTCTGTTGTCACCTTCTCAAATCATCAACTATTGTGAATTCATCCAAAATAGATCGAGCTACTGTTGCGTTAGCTCATGTCCATAGCTGGCCAAGTGAGGGAGAAGAATCTCCTGGGTGAATTCCCTATCTTGCCCACTTTTCCTCATTTTCTTTTATTTTTCACTTAGGGGCAAAATAGTTTTTTTCACTCATTTTTATTTTATTTTGGTAAGTCAACTGAGCCTCTGACCCAGTGACATGGCCATGCATGATTGGGCCATGTCAGTCGGGATCAGTCCCTCTTCCTCCCTCTCTCATGTGATTTCTCGTTGCTTACATGGCTAATTCAAATTTCCTAATTGGTCAAATTTTTAAAATTCATATCTTTTAATTTGATTGTCCTAAAATTAAAGTAAAATATGTTTTGGAATTAGAAAAATGTGTTCCTTATAATAAAAAAGAGTTTCAATGCAAGATATGTTTTCAATTATGCATATTTGAAGATCTAATTAATTAATATAAAAGTCATAAAATTGGTTAATAATTCATTCAAACTCCAAATATAACAAATACATATGTTTTCTTGATTAGAAAAACATAAGGAATCGTTTGATTTTTATTTGAGTCCAAAATTCGAGTTTTACTAAAAAAATATAGAGTTAGGGTTTCACTACATTTGTATGAATCTTAAACCCTAATACATCTGAATAATTTGTAATTAGGAAAAGTTGATCTTGGAAACCACTAAATTGGTGAAGAGTGTTTCTAGGACTCTGATATAAGGTATGTTTTCATCTCCTATTTTCACTTTGAACAATTATCCTATGTTTCTTCTTTCTCTTGGTTCTATGGACATTAGCATACATAATATCTTATTCTTTTGGAAAATATGCTTCATGTGAAGTACCTTACATTGTTATTAATCTTGTGATCGTAATTAGACATTATTTTGGTCTCTTTATTATTCTTTGTTTATGGTGGAACATTCTATTATGACATGTGCTTCTTTTCCCACCTTTGTAGTGGATGTATATATGGCACATTATGTGCTGGCATGGATACTCTGATCCCACTTTATTTTGTTAGATGTTCACATATCTTTCATTCTCATTTATACTTGCTTATTATTTTTTTATGCATCATGTGGTGACTTCTAGTATAATGTTACGTTTCATTTATGTCGATGTGAAAATTCCCACATATGCATACAAATGTGAAAATTCCTACATATGAAAATAATTAGGGCATACGTGCCTAGGTAGATGTTGACAAACCCTGCCACCCCATTAGAGAATATGTATACAAGACCCTAATCGCCCCAAATTATTTTTTGTAGATATGTTATTTCCTACATACATGTTTATATTGTCTAGTGTTGTCACAGGTGAAACACATGGATGCATAATTTCTATATGTATCTCTTATTTGTCTCTTTTTTATGTTCTTTTCTTTTATGCCTGATTGGGTAGTACTTACTTTTATATGGGGAGCCTTTTATTTGGATGTCCTTCATTCCATATATTGTTCAATTCCATATTTAGTATACACATACTAGCCTTTGCTGATGTCATCTATTTTTCTCTTCTTGTTGGGGTATGCTTCCAACCCTAGGTTAATGACTTGGATGATATGGCTTGAAGTCTTGGACTTAGCTTAAGGAGTTATAGCTTGGAGACAATCTTGATATGGTTTAGATTTCCCTCCACTTAGATGCTTGTGTTGTACCATTTATGTAAACCCTTGTGGGAGATTATGATGTACTTTTGTAAACTTGTTGAAAAATTGAATATAGTCAATATTTTTATTCCGCTACTACATTTTGGTTGTTTTATATACCATTAAATAAGGTTTGAATGATGTTGAAACCAAATGGAGGTTTGCCTTGATAATATAGTGTTATCTTTTCCCTCACCTAAATAGAATTGATAAGGATCATACTGTGTGATATGTAACCCTAATAGGACACACCTTGCTACATCCTAATTCGGATGAAATTAGGTGATGGTGATTACTCATGATCAACCTTCCTTGGATGATTAATAGGATAATGGAGTACTCTCTTATTGTGGTTTAACCCTAGTATGCTATAACCTGATGGTTACAACTTGATTTATGTATGTATCCATACTTGAGGATGGTATGGAATGTGGTGGTGATGCTTCACCTTATCTACCCATGATCCAATGGGGATGCCATAAGCAGGGTTTGGGTATGAGTGTTGATTTGTAACAATTAAAGTAACATATATTAGTTAACCTAACCTTAATGATAATAGATTATGGTAGTTAGTTATCCTACCCTTTCTTGAATAGTTAATATAGTGAGAGAATATCCTTCCTAATGATTAATTACAACTCTAATGTATTATGTAGTGGTTATCATAACCTTATGACTTATGCTTTCTTATGCTTATTTTATATACTATCAGTGTGGTGATGGCCAATCGTATAGCTTCCTTATATGTTCATATAATAAAGGAATGCTCATAATGCTAAGATAACCCTACAATGGTATCATGTAAACATATTTTAGTTATTTAATACAATATCGTACTCAGCATTTGCATTATATGTGTGGTGATGTTTGTTGAACCTTATTTTAAGGAATGGGAAAGATAATGATGAACTTGCAGGGAATGATATGATGGTCTTAATGACCTTTGGGCATGGTGGATCCCTGAATGAGGTGTAATCCTCTTATGATGACAAGGGTTGATACCCTGTGACGTTGTGATAAGGATTAAAATCCTGTGATAATGTGATGATAAGTATAGTCTCATGAATGGAAATGAACAGTACCATACGATGATGATGAGATGACAAGTATAATCTCTTGATTGGTAGGTGAATAATGCCTTGTGATGTTGAGATGAGAAATTATGTCTCACACGTTTTATATCTTTTGATGTTGTTATACTTATATGATTGATAGAAGTGAATTAGGGTTTGTATGTCCACTTGTTTGATGCGGACATAATTCACCCAATTGGTAATAAATAATCAAGTCAAACTCTAATCATGTAGTGCCCTATGTGAAACATCCATCTCGAGTGTCAGAACTTGCCAGATGGTGAAATGAGTATTCCTATGGGAAACTCGAACAGCATACTATTGAGTATGTGGGGTTCTTGTCATCTTGACTCCAAGTGTTTTGTGAGGATAAATGTGATAATACCTAGCCCTCAATTTGAGAATGGTTGTGGTCGCATCTTAGTGTTTATATATATGATGATAGTGGACAACAACTGTGGTTGTACCTCAGATCGTATGGTATGCGTGCCTACATCCTTTCACTAGTGTCATGACCTGTATTGAGGATCGACTAGGCTGATAGCAGCTTCACCTTATGTGTCGATATGGTAGACCCATACTGATAGGGGGCAGAGAAGATCTTAGGATACCGACTCTTCCTAGATCTTATGTGGCACTGATTTTGAGTTAGTAGTGATTAGTTGGATTTTGAGTGGTATCCTCAAATTCCTTAGGGCTTAATAAAAGGTGCAATACATCCATGTAGAATATATGCTTAGGGTTATACACAATGCTTCACATTGGATGATAAACCTTATATGTTCTCTTTAGATAGAAATGATGTTTAGTGAAGTAGAAGATAGTAGATATGCTTATGTTGTTGATATGCTCATGAGTGAAGATATGTACACACATTAGCTATGCTTATGATTGATAGATATATTGTTAATGTTGGCTATACTTATGACATTTGTTATCACATGTTGTTAACTATGCTTATACTGTTAGCCATGCCTCTAATAGTTAGAGATGTTGCAATTTCTATCTAGGTCTCTATAACTAGAGATGCTTAAACTATCAATCATTCTCATGCAGATAGAAGTACTTTTGGTGTTACTTCTACTTTGATGTAGATATGCCTAATCTGATAGACATGCTAATTCTATTAGCTATGCTTATGCTTCTGAGCTTATTCATGATGTTAGATATGATCTTCCTATTAGACTCCTTATATTGTTTATTGGAATATGAGTATAGTCTGGCTAATGATGATAGTTGTTATCTGCTCCTTTATGTATCTTATTTAGCTTATCCTTTGATATCACTACTATAGAAAATGTTTTTTACAACAGTTCTTTTTCTCAATTTACAATAGGGGTTAACCATTGTATTAGATCGTGTGGTCTTATGGGGGTGATTTACACAACATGTGATTGCATGTTGTAATAGATGTATTTTATATAACAGTAGAAACATGTTGTCTTTTAAGGAATGGCCTGTTGTAATATGGGTATTTTACACAATATGTGGTGCACCTGTTGTAATATATATTGTACAACAGTTGAATGACGTTGTCTTTCACTAAACACACCCATTTTAATAGGGGTATTTTTTACAATATGCAACTCTCCCATTGTAATATATATTATACAACATTCGAAGCATGTTATCTTTCACTAAACTCACCCGTTGTAATAGGTAGGTATATTACAACATGTAGTGCACCTGTTGTAATATACATGTTTATACAACAGTTGGAGTATGTCGTCTTTCCATATATTTAACTGTTATAATAGGATTGTTTAGACAATATGGTGTGTGTCTGTTGTAATATACACAATTTATAGAACAGGTTATGCATGTTGTAGTTCACTAGAAACACCTATAGTAATAGGTGTATTTTTTTCCTGACAAACCTATTGTAATAGGTGTGGATAACACAACATGTGTTGTTTGTTGTAGAATCATACATTTTACAACATATCATTAACTGTTGTCTTTGATTAGAGTTTGACAGGACATATATCGAACCAATTGTATTGATCAAATTAACCATATTATTAATAAATTATAATAAATATGAAATTATACTTTTTCATTTCATAAAAAACACATAGTTGAACAAAATTTCCATCAAACATTGAAAGAAACTCGTACTAAATTTAATTAATATTAAATCATCCATACAATGATTCAATAATACAAAGTACTGAGTATCCACTCTAGAATCGAACTGAAAACTAGCTAAAACAATTTCACACATTTGTATATGCTAAACGAAAAATGTCTCCCCCACATGTCACATAATCTTATGTGTGCTCAAGAACACGTCGCCCACTCATTTCGTACCTCATCGATTTCTTCTTGGTAGAAGCAACAACCAATATACTTCGAATAATACTACAATCATATGACAAATATATCAACATATTGTGATTTTTTCAATTTATTTAGAAATTTGAACAAACTAAAAGAATATAATGTTAAGTAGCTTACACATCCAGGAATATTTCTATTTCTCGCATCAAAGATGTCTTTCATATACATCAGCACATAATACCCGCAATTTGTATTGTTCAGGTGCTTTAGACACTGTACAAAATAAATATTAATTTGTTATCCAAATAATTGTGAGAACTTGTTAGCAAATATGAGGATGGAAAGGTATAAATAGCCAGAAAACTTATTAAAAGGTATGTGTAAACAGAATCAAAAATGCTATAAGAGTGAAAACGGCATGGTTTATTACTGAAGAAGGTGTGGTTTATATGCCATATTGGATGATGCAAAACTTGCTCTTACAAGAGGGGGATTTTGTAAGAGTTACGAATGTCACCCTTCCAAAAGGAACCTTTGTTAAACTACAACCTCACAACATTTAAATTCAATTCAAGTAGACCACTGTCAAGCAAACAGTCATTAAAATCCTGCATACATTCTAGAAGAAGGCTCTTTACAAACTTATTAAATGTCCTTACAATTGGGATCTACCTATAGGGTCTACTTGTAAACCCAAAGTTTAATATCTTGTTTCAAAGGATAATGCCCGAGCAACTTGATGATATTGACCCAAATAAGATCTAATCGATATATGTAAAAATTAGAGCATTTTTAAAAATAAGACCATATCAAATCATGTAGCAGAATCTGAAGAAACTAGAACAACACTTCTATTGGTGAATCAGAAAGCAGTATTTTTCTGAATTAAAATGGTAAATTACCTTGATAATTTCACATTTCAAATTCTTCCTATATTGCACATCTCTCTTTTGATAAACTTTATGAGTCCTATTCAAATTCATATCAAGAATTCTATACATTAGTAACTATATATGGAACTTTCAATACATGTATTATGTAATTGAAATGGTGTTATGAAGTACTTACCACTCCATGAGTTTTCCACGTTCTCACGTAATTTTTCTCATAACAGATCAAGATAATGGTACTTACCCCATATAGGGTCGAAGATGCAAAGTATCCAATGTCCCCTATGCATACATGAGTATTACATTTTAAGATTAATGTATTTTTAAGCAATATTTAAAGTAAACAAATAACAGAGAATCAAAAAAATATATGCGTACCCCATATTATAAAGTATAAAGAACTTATACCCTTATTTGACAATAATTTTATAAAAAAAAATCATGATTTGATTACCTATTCATGAAAAAATTCTACAAAAAGAAATTGCGTCCGGCTCGGTTCATAGTATATAATAAGAAGTAGGAGTCTGTTGTAGATACAACAACATGTATAGCGTGTTGCATAGTCACAAATTCAGCATTCGATGTTATTCGGCGAGGTTGAAAATTTTGGTATTCGGGAATTATGCGGGAACTTCGGATAAAAAATGACAAAGATACGATAAAAGTTTCGGTCAACCATTTTGGAAAAAAAAGGATACAATTCGGATATATATATATATGCAAATTTTACTTGGTAATTTGGTACAAAAAGTTCAACAATTATCAAGATTCATAAATGTACATAAAAGCACCACGGTACCACAATGGTCAATTTGGTAAAATTATAGGTGAAGAATTTAGTTGAGAAACAAAAATATGTACAATTGATAAACATCGACCTTTAAGGGTCTGACTGGTTTGGTGTAACTGAAATTTTCCTGGAACTCATTTTCCTGGAAGGCTCCGATTGGTTCAGTGTAAGTAGAGTTTTTTTGGAAGTCCTTTTCCAGGAACTGAAGTGCAGTTCTTGGAAATTGAGTTCAGATGATTGGTTTAAAAATCAAAGTTTTTTAGGAAAATGAGTTCCATGTGATTAGTTTGTTGTAATTTTGTTACAATACATGAAATGTAATGTACCACAAACATCAAAACTTAATATTTTGCAAACCATATCATATCTATTTCAAATAGAACTTCAAAAGCAACAAAGTACTATTCATAGGCTTATCCCTAAGTACATAAGATTTTTTAATACGTGAATAATTTCTATGTCGTCTCTTGCTCAAGATCAACATGATCATCATTATCAAAATGACATATGTTTGTTGACGTTCCTTACAACCAATATGATCAACCATCTACATAAAAAAGAAAATAATCCAAATATGTTCAAACAAAATTTCTATGCAAACATGTGATATTACATAAGTTATATTGTTGTTTAATCAGTAGTAGAAATGGATTTTACTTTATAATGATTTATATGATATGAAGAATATGACCGTCACCCAAATACTATTTGGTAAGAATCCCTTAATCATGACATGTTCATAAACATCTTCGTTTGATTTTAAATACCTATTGCTATAAGTTTTGCATGGACACAACAATTGATTGTTTCGAGGGGCGGAGCCAGAAATTGAATGTTGGGGGGGGGGGGGGGATTGACATTCACAAGAAAAAGTTGGATACTTCAGATTGAGGGTAAGGTGTGTTATCAAAGTATGCAATCCCTCAACTTCGTTGACTATATTACCTTAGGTTAGGAAAAATCAAAGTGTAGTCAAGTATAAGATTGTTAAATCAAACAACATTTCAGAAATCATTGCAAATCTAGATGAAATATTGAAATTTTGGAATCCTTATGAGGTAAGCTTGAATTCAATACCTATTTCCATCCGTAGTAGTATCAATGAGAAGTTTCCGGTGAGAGGTCTCTGAATATGGAGCAATTTGTAATCACTACAACGGTACAGCCAAACAGAAGATCACCGGCCAATATATATTTGTGTTGTTTTGACTATAGCAGCATTGAGCATCGACCTGATCAAATCGAGAATCTTTATTGCTGCAAAATGACGAACAATTTCTGATCCCATCGGATGTAAGAATTAACCCACAGTCTCACACGTTGGAAAACACAAAATGAGAGTCATGGGCGTCTTGGTGTTTCATAGCTGCAACTGTTGCGTGATCTTTCATCTCGGTGCTCTCTGCAACTTCAACGCACGTCGTCGATAGACCAGGCCAATCTTGCGCAAAGGTAACTTCTTGCTCCATGAATTGATGGACAACGTATGTTGGCCAGGATGGGCGTTAAATAAGCATCGACTAATTACTACTTGCCGGATTAGATAATTCCAAGGAAAATAAGTTAATGCGTAAATGATTGGGAGCGATTATTTTTCTCAGACTTGGGGGCGCCAAGGCCTCTGCTTGCCCCCCCCCCCCCATCCCTCCGCCACTGATTGTTTCTTAAAGGCCTTTGATGAGAAAGAGCATAGTCTATGAATGCAGACACCCCCTCTCAAAAGTCTTTACTAAGGAAACGTCTTTCAATGTACATCCAACTCCTATCGGCTAAGTAATCCATCTACAAAAATAATAAATAATATATTGAGTATCATAGTAGGAAAATAAGTTGATCATCCATATGACAATAATAAAAATACTTCTCTAGATATTTTGATGAACTCCTTTTCCCTAGCTTGCAAGATACATTCTCAAATAAATTTTTATTGGAGATATGTCTATTTTAAATAATCTTATTTTTTATGATATTTTATTGCATCTAACATAGCACGTAAAGTTGAGCATTTGAAATTGTATTGAATGTGTTATTGAAATTAGGAATTTATTAATTTGTTTTTATCTTCTTTAAATGATCATGTTCTAATGTGTAACGACATGACATTATTCAACATTACAATATCTTCATCATTAAATGAAAACAATGTTTAGCTGAGATCATTTGACTTAACTAAAATAGCATTATATTAAAGAGTTGTATTTGAATTATGACTATGTCGTTTGAAAATATATGAACCAGAAATACATATCACTACAGAATGTTTGAAAAAAATTATAACGTGCACATGCAAGTATAGTAATTGTCTACAACATGACATTATTCAAGTGTTAGATAAAAATCTACTTATAAAAATTGGAGCAAGATATGCCTTATTTAATTAATTTCTTTTTATAATATTTTATTGCATCTAACATAGCACGTCAAGTTGATCATTTAAAGTTGTATTGAATGTGTTATTAAAATTAGGAATTTATTAATTTGTTTTTATCTTCTTTAAATCTTCATGTTCTAATGTGTAACAACATGACATTATTCAATATTACAATATCTTCATCATTAAATGTAAACAAAGTTCAACTAAGATCACTTGACTTAACTAAAAAATCTATCATTTGTAGAGAAAAAGTACAAGTAATGTAGTTCACAAAACAAACTTAGCATGCTCTTTAAAAATATTTTATATCTAGTTGATCTTAATTTTTTACCATGAATAAAATAAATAAAATAAAAACATGTATATCAAAATTTTATTTCATTATAAAACAATGACTAGAATTTGGATATGCATGAGATAAATGTAATTAATTCTAAAAGTAAATCATTGCTAATAATTTAGTTGATATAGGTATTAAAAATGGTTGTTTGGTATCATTTGGGAAAGAAAGGACAAATGGGAAAGGAAAGGGAATGGAAAATTTATTAAAAATGGTTGTTTAGTAACATGTGGGAAAGAGAGGATAACTGAAAAGAAAAAATAATGGAAAAGTTATTAAAAATATATGTCTTCATCTCTATGCTGAACAAACATGATTTTTTAAGGTAAAGAGGACTTTAGCCTTATGGTGATCTAAAAAAGCGACAACGACATGCTCTAGGATGCCATAACAAATTTAAATATAAGCAACCTAATATAATTAATTAGAATAATGATGATAGATCATGTATTGTAAAATTAAGATATATACAATTTTGGCCTATGTATAGAAAAAAGTTAAGATTTTTATATCCAAGTAATGCATACTCAATGAGAAAATAGATCATTAACTTATATAGTTGAATGAACAATGTACATCAATCATGATTTTTAAATACTAACACTAAGATATTATTAATACCACTAGATAATATTCAATTGTCAAGAGTATGTAATGGTGATAAACTTGATTTTTTAGAGTGATCTAATATTATTAATTAAAATATGATCTCACATATTTATCAACAACATGAAAAAAAATTAAGACCAGAAAATATTACTAAATATAGCATTGACAACAATTCCAACAAAAAGAGAACCTAAATCAAACTCAAGGCACAAAATAAATCATTCTGAATTTACCAGTCAAGCACGACGTCCCTTAATAAAAGGACTCGAGTTTGACTTTCAGAGGCCACATTGAATTTACCACCCTTATGAGTATTTGCCTCTTCTAGGGGTTGAGGATGGGGGAGAGTAATGTCTATCATGGTTCAAATAAATCATTGTTTTACATGTAAGTTTTATATAAAATAACAACAACATCTCATTTGATGGGTTGACATGTAAAAATATAGATGCAATATCAAGACAAACATGTCAATGACTCTCAAGTTGAGATTTTTATTATATAAAATAAAAAAACATATTTTATATCTCTTTCGGACAGACTCTTAAGAACACTGATAATATATGTACAAAAAAATTAGAGATACGAGAACCCTTTTTCAGAAATAATAAATTACCTAACTTCAGCCGCAATAAAAAGATATTAATTTGTATTATCCTTACTACTACACAATTGTGCCTTGGAGATTGTTGTTTGAGGAGAGAAAATAGGAAAGGCCTAAACGTTGTCGGTCACCCAGAGATGCGATTTAAAAGATGCCCCTTTTAATACTGTCTAGGTAGATTGGCCACGGATAATGGTTCCTGGTGCAGGGACAAATATAATTTTAGTATACACAGAACAATCTAACAGTCGGAGAAGGCACTCACCTGAAGTAGAGGCAAAAATAGAATGACCTTCCAGCGTCAGAGCAGAATGGATACGGAACAATCTAATGCCCGGAGAAGGCACCCACTAGATAATGGCCTATCCAACGTCGTCGATTACCCGATTAGGTTTGGCCGTAGTAGACGAACAACACCGAAGATGTAGACTTCCGATGGCTAATACAGAGGCAAAACAGATTGAATCCTAATGAAGAAGACCAGACAGAAGAAGTCTTGCAGCGGCCAAGGAGAGGGAGTGCTTGTTCTGGTTTTGGAGGTGGGACTTTGGCGTTATTCTATTTCCAGAAAGGGAGTGAGAGCGAGAGCGAGAGTTTGGTGCCATTGTTTTGTTTTCGGAGTGGTAGATATAGAACGGAAGGGGAGCATGTATTAGAAAGTAATCCACCGTTTAAATGAATTCGGATTCAACAAGGTACAAAAAAGGAAACTGCAATTGTTGTTTAAAATCAACGGCTGATCCATTTAAATAATTATGATTATCTAAAAAAAAGGCTAAATGTCCACAATCAAATAGACTCTTCATGGAAGTAAAAGAGATAATGGTTAGTTTAATATATTTAATATTGGTTAGGAAAAAAGTTAATGAGGGTCAGGAGCAATCCTTGGGTAAATTAAATAATAGTCTGAGATACATTTCCAAATGTCAGGGATAAGCCTTTGGGAAAATTTAATATACTCGTCAAGGATAGCATCACAATGGTCAGGGATAAGCCTTTGGAAAAATTAATATACTTATCAGGGATTATGTCCTTGAGGAAAAATCATTCGGCCTTGTTGAGTTTTGTAGTAGTGATTGAGGGGAAATAGTCTTTAGAAAATATTGAATCATGAAACAATGCTAAGTGAGTATTTTTTTAAACAATTCAGGAATAAATTATTTTGTTCGGGATAATATGTAAAAATGCATAAATGACGAATAAAACACGAATAATTCATAAAATTCGGGGAAAATACGGGTTTAATACAAAATTCAGGTGTACCATACGTCTAATAAAAATTCGCATATTATAAGCGAATAATTGAAAATTTCAGAAAATTATGTGAATATGATGTGTTGTTTAACTATGGTCTTTTACAATATGTAGCTAGTACAAAAGGTGATATCATGTTGTGTAATAATAGTATATTACAATGGTTTACTTTACGTTGTGTAATGGAGGTATATTACAACGATGTTTTATGTGTGGATATTACAATAGGTTACAACATGTTGTGTAATTATAATATATAACAACATGTTGGAGTATGTTGTCTCATGTTGGGATATAACAACAAGTTTTAATATGTTGTATTATGGTGGTCTATTACAACATGTACCAAATACAACATGTAAAGGTCTGTCGTATAATTAATACATACTACAATGGGTGAGTCTGTGTTGTGTAATGATGGTCTATTACAACATGTGACTATTACAACGGGTCAAAATATATTGTGTAAATAACATCTTTTACAATGGTTTTGAATATGTTGTGATACTACAACCTATTACAACACTTTAGCAGTTGTTGTAGTATCCCCCTATACTACAACAGGTTTTGCATGTTGTAAATGACTTGTGTTGTATAAAATATACAATATACAACACAAAAATGGGCTTGTTATGATAAGTATGCTAACAACAACACAATCATCAAAATTGTTGTCAATCTCCCGTTGTAAAAAGCACTTTTTGTAGTAGTGTATGTTTATTTGTTTGACATACTCATTTGGGTTAAACTATTTAGTAACTTAAACTGTTGTAATCAATCAATGTTATTGGATGTTATATCTCTTATTGGGACATGGGTCTCACTATGTGGGCCACCACATCTTTTTAGGTTATTGGCAGTAGCTACAACAGACCTGTGGCAAAAATGAGGAGCTTTGAACCTTTAAGAAGGTTGTTAGTTGTCTAGTGTGTCCTAGAGACATCCTTGTACTATCAGGTCAGCACAGGAAAGTTTATAAGCGGTGTTTCAATCAAATTAGGTTTTTGGTAGCATGTTATATGCTTTTTCAAATGATAAATATGGAAAGGTTTCCTGTGTAAAATGAATATGTGGTGGCTGAGGCCATGGAATAATTGTAATACATTTTTGGCATAATATGAATACAAGCAAGTTGTTGGGCTCTTGCGTAATATTTCAAAGCATATTGGCTATGTTGAATCGATTTTAATTTACCCTCTTTTCTGGAGATGTGATTAATTAGTGAATGATTGTGTTTTGGGTTTTAAGTAATCTCATTTACTGTAATGGGTTCTCACAATCTTCTTCATAGGGTTTCCTTCGTGGTGACTTTTCAGTTTCTTGGTGTTTATCTTCTAATTTGTTCTACATGATTCCTTGGTTCTATGAGGCCACTATGACCATGTTGATGGTGTGCAAGGGTTTTGGTTTGGTTTCCATAATCCTAACCCTGGTCACCTTGGTCTCTACATAAGTTTCTATTTGGAGTCACTATACATGAGCCCTTGTGTTGGTCTCTACCTAAGGTGACCCTGCTTGGTTGTAATGATCTTATGTCCTATGGTCTCTATAGTGGTCGGGTTGCAACAAACCCTAACCCTAGTGGTTGCTACACCTCAACCCTTGTGTCGGTCACCATGCACAAGTGGTTTTGGTCACTAAGTTGTTTAACCTATTTGGTCGCAACACCTTGCTCTATGTATGGTTGCTACATATGGATTTGAGGGTCGTTACATGGTTAACCATTCTTGCAGTCGCTTCATGGTGTTAACCTGATTGGTCTCTACTCATGGTTCTTCTTGGGTGGTCACTACACCTATTTTCCTTGATGCATGGCTGCGAAAGTGTATCGACCTAGTATGGTTGCTACATACAGTGACATACCGGGATGGGTCACCACACTTGGTTGAATTCATGATTGTTTGATTTTGGTTATGATTCTTAACCCTAATGTGTTCCAAATATGTGGGGATTGAAGTATCTAGGGTTTGATGTTGATTGTTGTGATGGAAACCCTAATTTGGACATATGATTTAATTGCTTATCTTTCTTGGAAGATTGAATGCTATAAAGTATTCTCTCTCTCCTACTTGTGTAACCCTAATGATGCATGTTGAATGCACTCATAGCTTGTGCTTATTGTGGTATTTCGTATTTGACACATGGTGATGATTATGATCCTTGATGAGTCATGATAAGATAATGATGATGTATTAAGGTCTTGTGACCTTGGCAAAGGCTTAGTACCTAGATTTGAGGTGATATCCTCCAATGATATGATGAGGGGTTTCTATTCCCTACTGATGTGATGATGGTTGTGTCATTGAGGATAAGAAATGAAACAATACTCAATTTGGATGAGAATAATTTTATGCTTGATACATTTTATAACTTTTGGAGTTGTAATCTACCCTTATATTTGTAGAATCCATTTAGACTGTGTACATTGTAACTTGATTGATGCACTAAAAGATACCCAATTGATAATAATTAATCAAGTGAAACCCTAATCATGTAGTTTCCATGTGCCATAGATCCATTCCAGTGTCAAAACTTGCTGGGTGGTGAAACGAATAATTCCTACAAGAAACTCAGAGCGCACATTGTTGATTATGTGGGGGTGCAAGGTGATGATATATCCTTGCATCCACAATTTCTATGTATGGAGGATGGCTACGGTCATGCCTCATACGAAGCGGTAAACCAGATGCCTACTACAACTATATATATATATATATATATATATATATATATATATATATATATATATATATATATATATATATATTTATATATATCATACTAATAACACAACATATGGAACAAACTTACTGTAGATTGATGTGGTGGGCCATTGGAAGTGTTCCCATGACCTTCTACAACTGGAGCATGGGCTTGTACCTCATCATCTGAGAGACGCACAGTTTGAATAGGTTGAAAAGGTTGACTAGGCTGAAATGAAGGAATTATTTATATTACTTTCTGTGCTACTAATGCTTCAACTTCCCCTTGTGTAAGACCTCCTGTATGACCTCTTTTAGATTGTGAGGGGCTAAAATAAGAATTGAATCTATGCCAGCTCCTAATCCCCTAACACAGCTAGGATGCTCCTTCGTACCAAGAGCAACTGATAGTTCATCTATGCGGCCGGTTGGGATGAACTTCCCTTCATTCCTTTTCTCATGGAGATCAATCTATTCATAGTTAATAAAAATATTAAAATCACAAATCAATTAGATTTAAATAAATCAAAGTTTGTGGGAGTTACTCTTTACTTAGTTGGGATGAACTTATCATCTTTTGTGCCACCTCCTTAGTTGTTGGGTTGATAATTTTATAGGTATTGTCATATGTGAAAAGCAGCAGTGGGTACAACTGCAGGATGTCTCAGATAGAACAGGCATGTGTGACCTGTTCTCTAGCACTGTAACTTGTACCAAGGTTGGGTAGTTATATTCAGGTTGACTATATGTCATTTTTGGTAGTTGACTTTTATGTCTCTACATTATCTCTCATATTGATCGGGAGTTGTGGGTGACAGCATGGAGTCTGACTCTTCTATAGATTTTGTATGGCACTGATTTCGGCTTAGTAGTGGTCATTTGGATTTAGGTGGTATGACTCAAATCCTATGGGCATAATAGAAGTCATAATACATTCATGGAGTATATTTTTCTTAGGGTTATATAAGATTCACATTGGATCATGCTTTGCCTTGTTTCTTATGCTACATAGTTGTTATCTTTTATGCATGTTCTTCATATTCCTTCTGAGAATATATGATAATTTGTTGATGTAGTTTCTTAAACTACCTAAGTTGTAATGTTAGTTTTAATCATTCATTTAGCTAAAACTTCTCATTATGTTAATAGTAATACTTTCTTGCTCTATAATCCATCTGTGCTAATAATAGTTGTTGGCAGATAGTTATATCTCTCGCTGAGACGTTGGTCTTAGTATGTGGGTTTCCACATTTTTAGGTGGTCGTGCACGATGAGGAAGAGATCATGCGACTCAGGAAGAGCAACAAGGAGATCAACAGTTATTGAAGCTTGAATATGCTACCAGTGTTTTGCAATAGAGTCCTATGTGTCTTTCCTGTACTCTCAGGTCCCTATGGGCATTTTTTAGTTTTTGTACATCGATACGAGGACTTTGGCAGTACACCATGGTTGTACATGTATGATTTATATATGTGAATAAGTTACCTCTTGTAACAAGTTTGTGGCAGGATGGCCACTGTATAGTGGTGTATGTACCATCATCGTATCATATGTGATACATACAATTTGTGCACTTCAATGTAATATGCTTCGCTTTTGTGGTTATATAAAATTGGTTTTAATTTACCGTGTTTTTTGGTAAAATGGATGTTTAGTGTTAATTTCGCATTTTGTTTTGAGTAATCTCACTCATGTGGCATCAGGTTGTCTCATCAACAGAGTTGAATCACAATAATAAGGACTTTTTAGGTTTAGAAAAGAGATCAAATCCCCCCTTAGGTTTGCAAACCCTTCTTATCCAGGCTTGAATATGATAATAATAGGGATGTTTTCCCATCACATATAGAATTACCATATGTTCCCAATGCTTCTCCATAGCCTCATAAGTGGGATCATCGATAGTGATAAATCTCTATCCATCTATATTTTCAGGCAGGGTGAAATCATGTTGCTTGAAGGTCTTTGCACCACCAAGGACTTGGTTCCATGCTTTCTTGTTGATTGCAGGTGTAGAGATAATTCTCAGGTGTGGCTATCAGGCGCAAAGGCCTTGACTTACATGTGTTGTATGGTCTTGTCAGTCATAAAGGTCATTCCAAATATTTATATGTTGGTAAATTAACTATTTTGCTACAAATCTTTGGCTAATCACCACTTTTTTGGAGCCAATCATCATTTACGACTCAAGAAGATATTTTATGTCTTGTGGGAGAGTGATGCCAGGGGAGGGGAATCAATAATTTAAAATGATTTCATAAAATGTAACCATTGAGTCACCGATACCAAGCTATTGAATTGTGGATATTAGTGAAAGGAGATCATACAATTTTGAGAGTGTTATTGTATCTATTAATGTGTTTCAAATGTATGAGGTTTTTTTCATTGAAATGGAATCCCAAAATTATAGTCTATTGTAAAATTGTGTGCATAAAATTAGACAACAAGGTGTTTTTCATTTGTCATGTAGGATAGAGAGATTCAGAACAATATTGCAATAAGAAAATTGTTTATGTTTAGGACACCCCAATCCATCTTTTATTTAGTTAGGTAGATTGTATCCTGAGAAATAGGGTGGATCTTCTTATTTTTTTCAAGGAAGTTCCTATGAAGCTTGTAGATATTATGTATAATTTTATATGGTAAGTATATGCATCTAATGATATATGATGGGATACAAGATATGCCATCATAAAGATGATGGTCAATCCTACCATAATGTATACCCAAATTCCCTACATGACACACCCAATTTTCTCCAATTTAGTATACAAAATCATGCACGTGTTCTATCTTTATTATTGTTACTAAGGTTTTATAAGCTTGATACCTTCTTGCCTTATTTCATGTTTTAGTTTAGTGAAGAAGAAATCACAAAAAAGACATGAAAGGATAGAAACTGATATTCACTAAAACCAATCTAGGATATCCTACACCTTCAAGAGTGATAAAATGTTGTTTGGGAATCATCGAAACCATTTCAAAAGTCAAAATAAAAACGGAATACACTGAACAAGGTCATTGGACCTTCAGTCGATCAACTAGATGGTCATTCACCATAGGAAACTAAAGTCCACATCAATAGAATTCATCAAAAGTTAACTAGAATGTTAACCGGTTGACTAGGGACTCTAAGTAATTGGCATGAATGTCACTCAGTTGATTAGAATGTCTACAATACTTATGAATGCAAGACAATCAATCAACTAAACCACTAGGTATCAAAACAATTGCAACTTAGGATTGTCCAAAAACATCCTAAACTTGCACCCCAAAGCACTAGATCATACAAACAAACCCCCATCCATTGGGGATAATTTCAAACATCTCAAAGTCAAATGGAATGGCTTGGTAGTAGGAGATCCAATGACAATTATGGGGTTGGGAAAGAGAAGATTTGGGAGATTGCAGGCTCCACTAGCCAGAATTGAGTCATTAAGAGATTATCTTCATCTCTACCATGGAGTTTGTTCTATCCTCTTATCCTATTACCTATTTCTGATTTCTATCTCAAAATTATCCATGTTTTCATTATAATAATGTCTAAGTGAGAGTTGATCATTTTGTTAGACATGTGGAGTAACCCCATGGTACATGTTTCGTATTTTGCATACTTTGCATGAATTGACATGGTTGTGGAATATTAACTTGAGAGGGCTAGTTTGGGTTAAATTAAGGAAATAATTTGTTCTCTTGGATATGAAACTAGAAGAGATAATTGTGGGAAAAATTGCATGCCTTATGGATTGTTAAGATCTTGACCACTATGAGAGCATATCCTTCTCTTCAATAATATTACTTTTTATATACTTGAAAGATGAATTAGAAACTACCTAAACAAACCTTAATATATCAGCATTAAATGTCCTCAGAAAGTTATGTACAATAAATTACATGCTACACAATAGTGAAACCCAATCTATCTTGTTATCCAATTATTTTGAAGCCTAAACTTACTTTCTTTGTTGATTTATGCTTTATAATATTGGATTAATAATTCATACTTAAATTTATATGGTATGTAATTTAAGAAAATTTAAAATGACTTTCTTTCTCTCTATGGGATCAGACCTATAGTGCTACATGACAGTGTTCTCTTGTGTGAGATCGAGGTTATGTAATATGTTAGGAATTTCCTTTTGATGCATTAATACCCAATTCAAGTCGCATGAAAATTTGGTGCTACTTTTAGGGAGAAACAGAAACATATCAAATCCTAAGATGGGCTCTAGGAAACCCTTATACTATAGTTATATATTAGTATATATATTGTGTTCTTCTTTCCTTTATTTTTACCATTCATTTTTGTTTTTTTCTCATTCATATATTCATATGTTTTGATCTCTATATGTTCATCTTTTTTATAGGTATTAGAGGTCACTTAGAGAATGGAATTTCTTACATATAGATCTAGAGATTAAGTGCACACTACACTACCTTTGATGTGAGAAAGAGAAAGGATCATAAAATATAGAGGGAGAGAAATCAATTTTTAATAATGGCATCCCCACCATTGACCACATCACTACGGGGGTCATCAAACCCATAGAGGACAAAAACTATGACATACAGTTACAATCATATAGATGATCTAGCAAAAACTAGTTTGGGGGAACAACTAATCTAGACAAAAATGAGCATGTACAACACCTCAACGACCTATGTGACATGTAAAAGGTAAAAAATTACCAACCACCTCTTCTTGAATGCATTTGTTCCACTTCTCTATATGTATCCAAGTGCACCATTAGTACACCAATATCCCTACAAACAACATAATGACATGGGAGGAGCTTGCCAAGACGTTCCTCATCAAGTTCTTCTTACTGAGACTCATCATCTATCTAAGGAAGAAAATCATAGAATGCAAGCAAGGTGATAATGAGTATATGTATGAATGTTGGGAGATATTCAACGAGATACAAAGAAAGTATCTTCATCATGAGTTAAAAGAATGTATTGTATTCCACACTTTATACAATCAATTACAATTTTCTATAAAGAAACTCCTAAATGTAGAATAGAAGGTGATTTACAATTAAAAGCATATATCTATGAAACCAAGAACATAGAGGAGATTGAAAACTATATCAAAAAACTAGGGTGAGATATGAGTTTGGTTCCTCTAGTGAATATTGTTGCAAAAGAAAATTCCATGAATCATGGTAGTTTCAACACTAATCTTGATCATATGTTGAAATCCATGACTAACTTGTCTATTGATCAAAAGGACCTATGTAGAGAGCTTAAAATAATATTTTAGACAGGATCCACTAGCAATTCTAGAAGTTCATGGATGTAATGGTGGAAAAAAGAATGATTAATTCTAATGTCACACGAGTTCTTACCAAACTTGAGATAGTCTTAGCAAACTTGCAAAGCATGACACAAACTCTTATGGAGTAAGTATCCCAAATTGATACCTCTGTTCAACACATTCAACCCCAATTAACTTTCTGTGATGTAGAAAAAAGCCATAGGAGTAATCCAAGGATGTGTTTACAAGATATGGGAAGAAACTTCCCAAGGTGATGCTTTCTGAAGTGAAGGAATAACATACCAAAGACTAGACTACACCTATAAAAGACAATGAGAAAGAATCTCCTACAAATGTTGACGTGGCTTGGGAAAAGAACCAAGGAGTGAAGTCCTCTCCTACACAGAGATACCAAATGCATATTCCTTCCCCTGATCAAATAGTAAGTGTCACCTTGAGAAGAAGTGCACAAAATTCATTAACGTCCTAAAGAAGCTTCATCTCAACATTTCCTTCATGGATGAAATTTCTGAGATCACCTATTTAGAGTTCCTCAAGGAAAGGTTATTGAGTAAGTACATAAATAATGACTACAATGTGATCAATCTTTCACACACCTCCAATAAGATTTTGCAAGCCAAGATGCCCAAGAAGCTAAATGATCCATGTTCCTTTAATATACAATGTAATATTGGATATTCTACATGTTAGAATGAGCTTATAGACCATGGCACTAGAATAATAAATATGAATTTATCCTTATGCCAAAGCCTAGGCCTCATTGACAAGAAGCCCAAAAGATGATGATACAACTTGCATATCTCCCCATGACAACCCCATGGGAATTTTTGAAGATGTACTAGTCCATATCGGGAAGTTATACATGCCTTGAGACTTTGTTGTGATGGATATCATTGCGGACCCTTTATTTATGATGATATTCATGAATCCATTCTTAGATACAATGGGAACTCTTGTTGATGTAATAGCTGGGATCATCACTCTACAAATTTTCAATGAGAATATAAATTTTGAAGTCTTAAAAGCCATTTGTGGAGGATATTATTACTAAAGAAGCCTATATCATGTGTCACGTGAACACACTAGTGATGGATTTGAATCATCTTCACCACATACACCACCCCCAGACCCTTCACCTCAAATACTATACATTCACCTTCATTAGATTTATTTAGGATGAGTTGAAATTAAGTTTGGGGTGGAGAGTCACACATCATCTTAGATTTTCCTTTTGCATTGCATTTTCTTTTTAATTTTGATGTTTTAAATTTTATGGCATTGGATGACTAGGATTTTTCTCTTATCTTAGGACTAAATCGGGCTTAATAAGTTGTGTTACATTTTGTATTTGACTAGTTGATATTCATGTTTCTCATTCAAGTCAAAGAAAAAGTGTATATCTCTTATATTTTCATTTTTGAAAAGTTGACTAATGAATGAAATTCATGTACTCAATAAAGATCACACATATTTATCTTTCTTGATTTTTGGTAAACAATACTGAACCAAAAGAAGGAGAGAATTGGAGTTAAGTTTCAATGTTAATTGTTGCTTAAAACTAACAAACATATATTGTATTATATTGCATTTGCTACTATCTTTGTTGCTTGGTTAATGCATGTATTTGTTACTCTTAACTCTAGTTGTGTTTACTAACTGATATGATAAAATTAAGCCTCTTTATCCATAAAATTCAAATAAGAAAATAAACAAAATATGAAACATTTCAATCAATAGGTGATACCTTATTAAGGAGGTCAAATCTAGAGTGGAATTATGTAGGAGGTTCACTCACTACTCCAATCCACCTGGGTTGGAATGTAGGAGCCAATTGGTCGCTATGGACCCCTAGCCCCAGGAATTCTAGAAAATTTGAGCAAAAGGAAAAATGTGTTTGACTTAAAATTTCATTTTAAATAAAATATAGAGAGGTGTTTATTTTTTATCATTTAAGTAACAATTTGATGACCTATTTACTATTTATTATCTTAAGTTAAACATTGAAATGTACTATGATATAGTGTAAAACCGATGAAATTATTGAACTTTAGTGGTTTATGAATTTCTAGCTTAAATTGGTTTTGATTTTATACTAGTACACAAAGACACTATAGTTTTGATCATTTATCACATATAACTTCAGACAAAAAGCATGAAATACAGATCTCACATCATATATAATGGTTCAAATAAACGAAATCAGTAAAGACAACATCTGTTGCAAAAGGAGAAAAAATTGAAACTACTAATTACTAATAGTGTTGGTTACTTGAGAAAAATTTACGTAACAGACTCCATATCTCTTATACATTTTTGTCATTTTTGTTGAAGCCCATTGCCTCAATTTTATAAAAAAAAGTTGATGCCACGTAATCCATATTTCAATAATTTTATGTATATGTTTATAGAGTCAACTTAAGCTACACAAACCGACATTGAGCAATTTTAATCTCAATTGTTTTAGCAAAATTGACCCCATTGAATTCCAGTTTACTAGTAGATTTGTGAATATGAATGCAATGTTAGTTTTGCTAAACAAAATTGATGTTTTTGGTTATAACCTCAACTTTGAAACTTATAATATACAATGTAGATAAGCTTCATTTTTATAGTAGAACAACATGTTAAGGACCTCCAATTTTGCAAGCCATCTATAATCCTACAAATTTGCAATGAAAGACACATACATATTGAAATTTTTTGTTTTATTTAAGCTTCACTTTTCTTTACAGAAACTGACCAAATCATACACATTTGTTTTCTTTTACATAATCCCTTCATCACCAAATCATACATGTATTTCTTACATTCTCATAATCCACTTTTTAGATCATACATAGATTTAAAATCATGTTGCATTCACATATTAAGCATTGTTGGTATGTATGCCCACAGATGCAATCATATGATGATTGTAATGGAATAATTTGCATATGATTTGACTATAAATAAAGGCAAGCTTCCAATTTATTCTATTGTATTCAGTTATGAGATAATGATGTAACATAATTAACGTCTAGAGAATGATATTACTTAATGATGTATGTCTTCATATACATGACTTGCCAATGAGATCATACATGAGTTAAAAGTATATACATTCTCATTATGTCCCTAGTCAGATATTATTGTGGAAGGAAGATAGACAACAATAAGATATATGACTAGAGTGTGTGTTGGTTGAGGACAGAATTTCATTAGTCATTTATATGTGATGTCAAACCAAGCATAGAGATACATGTTAGAGAATAGTGTATTAGGCAAACCCACCATGAGACTGACTCATGGAAATCATTACAATTGTAGTCATAGTAAGCTCTTATGGTGTTAGTGGTGGTTGTGGGTTTTAGACCTAAAGTCACTACACTTATCACATGTCGTTCGGTACACTTTGAGATCATCCAATGTAATCATGAACAAGGGTTGCCATAAAGGTGATGATTGGGTGACTATGACACATGGGGACTGACTGTGAGTGATGTAGATGTGATTTTTCCCTCCTATAGGAGTATGATATCCTAGGCCTCTTGATTAGGGAGACTAAGAAATATATGGCCATGTGCATGTGAGACAATATGTCATATTGTGCTTACATATATCTCAGACAGTATGCTCTGGTTCAAACAAAAAGATTGAATGTTGAAGAGGATGACCATTCCATGCCTCAACTTCAATGTAGATATCAGTGACAATGGAACTATAAAAACACTATACCACCATACACAGATTGTAGGTTGAAGTTGTTCTCCAACTTTCCATTTACTTGGGTAGCAATGATGTGTGACTAGGTGCCACTCTTTTCTTGTGATGTCATAAGTGGTTATGGACATTCACTACCAACGTAATATGAGACATATAGGGTCACACACATAGGAGTTGACCTAGAAGAGGAGTTTTTTAATGAATGATAATTAGATTACTAAAGTGTTTAGGTATTCAATTCAAGTAACAAATCAACTAACTGGACTCCCAACCGATCAAATCATGTGATGAAACGACCGGTTGGAGTGCCATGTTGATTGGATTTAAATTAGTTGAGTTCTTCCAGAATTGGGGAGTGAACCAACCAATTCACATAAAGAACCGATCAACTCAGCCCACCAACTGATCATTTGGAGTAGTGAGATGACCAGGTTGTAGGGTGAGACACCCAGTTCGCAGAGAAATTCTATTACATCAATGATTAGTGCTAACGTCATGTTGTGCATTAATTGAATTTGAATTTACCAATTCATATGTGATTAAAAACACATGTGAAAATGACTAGTTCACTGAGAGAATTGGTCATCTCACATGTGAACTGACTGGCTCAGTTCCCAACTAACCAGTTCTGCGGTCGCAGGTTGTGAAAATTTATGATCTTTTGATCTCTTCCACTCCCACACAGTCTTGGAACCCAAACCCTAACCGTCCTATAAATAGGGGGGTACTGGGGGATTCTCAGACACATCAATTGTCTCTAACAATTATTTGTCTTCTCTGGTTGGTGTAACCATGAGAACCCGAACAAGTCCTACCTAATAAAGGGAGGGATAGCAAGGAAGAGCAATTACGGGAGAGCAAGTTGGTCACTAGTACACCAACAGGAGGGACAACTCCTTCCAGTCGATTCTAGTAGGACAATAGGAGCTCTAGGTGGTCCATGTGGATTTCCGTAGAGGTGTGGAGGCTTCTATCTGTTTTTAGGAGGACAATACCAGCCTACTATCTATGGTGAAGACCAGGAAATATAGCAGACGAGTCCCACTGAAACTAGAAGACATTGGCACATCTACAACGATGAGGATATGTCATTTGACTTTCTCCATTATATAGTTTTTGATGCGATCTGCTAGTTTAATGGGGAATATGGCAGTAATTTTTATTTTATTTTTGATGCCTTTTTGTAGCCATATTTCTCTACAATGGTATCACAGTCACTTCAATCTACTATATTTTGGGATAATCGATATGAACATATTTTTGGTTTTATAGTTTATCTCTCTCTCTCTCTCTCTCTCTATATATATATATATATATATATATATATTTAAGGATAGTGTACACTCAAGTGTACTGGAGGCACCGTACACCTCAGTAATTTTTGAAGATGCAATAAATTTTTGAAAAATCTAAACCATTGATTTTCTTTATTATCATAAGAACATACTATATAATAAATTTTAGCTCATTTGGACACTTATAGGTCATGCATCCAAAGGAGGCAAAAATAATGTATTTCAAATTAGTTTTGTGTGTCGATTTTTTTGTCTTTGGTTGAGTGACTTACACTCATCAACATGAGTTCAAATTTTGTATGTGACCTATTATTATTGTAAACATGAAGATCAATGGATTAGATTTTGGAAAAACATGGTCTATATAGGTAAAGACCATTGGGGTGTACGACGTGATCTATACACTCGAGTGTATTCAAGCCTGACTCTCTCTATATATATATATACATAAAGAGAGAGAGAGGGAGAGAGAGAGTTAGGCTAGTGTACACTCGAGTGTACTGGAGGCATCGTACACCTCAGTCATTTTTAAAGATGCAATAACTTTTTGAAAAATATAAACCATTGATCTTCTTAAATATGTTAAGAACATACTATATAATAAATTTTAGCTCATTTGGACACTTATAGGTTGTGCATCTAAAGGATGCAAAAACCAGACATTTCAAATTAGTTTTGTGCAACGATTTTGTTGCCGTTGGATGAGTGACTTACACTCATCCAAATGAGCTCAAATTTTTTTATGTGCTCTATTATTATTGTAACCATTAAGGTCAATGGATTAGATTTTAGAAAAACATGGTCTAGATAGGCAAACACCATTGGGGTGTACAATGTAATCTATACACTCTAGTGTATTCTAGCCTGACTCTCTCTCTCTCTCTATATATATATATATATATATATTAATATATATATATATATATATATATATATATATATATATATATGGGGTATATCTTCTCTACCCGTGCGGTTAACTAAGATTCGCTACCCGTGCATCAATTTTGTAATGGGATGACACATATATGTAATGAGACAACCAAATTTGTAATGAGACAACCAAAATTGTAATACAAAGATTCATTTTGTATTACAACGCTGTTACAGTAATAAATATATATTTATTACTGTAACAATGCTGTAATACAAAATGAGTCTTTGTATTACAATTTCAGTCGTCTCATTACAAATTTGGATTGTCTCATTACAAATGCATACCTTCCCATTACAAAACTGATGCACGGGTAGTGAATCTTAGTTACCCGCACGGGTAGCGAAGATATACCCATATATATATATATATATATATATATATATATATATATATATATATATACAATTTACACGTCTCGCCATAAAAGTAAGTTTTGATGGTGGATGTGTAGCATGGTTATGCCCATGCATTGGTGGTTGGTTATTCCTATTTTATCTCAGTTTGCATACCGAGTCTCTACATTATATTCCAATTATAAAAGTATTATTCTCTCCTACCTTTGCTCCCTTCAAATGTAACTGGAGGTTTCTCTACAATCATGTAATAGTAGGATAATTTACTTTATTGTTACGATGAAAAAGAAGGATACTCTAATCAGGCCAATTGACATACTTGAAGGAGAGTTGATCGATTGGAGGATCAAGGAGGACCAAGAAGGATGAGTTGAACTGATCGATTAGAGGACCCATCAGTTGGTGGATGGATAAAATGACTGGTATGATGACCAACCGACCAGCCGGGAGGCCAGCCGATCTATTTAAGGGTTGAACTGATCAACATAGATTGGCAAGAATGGATCTTCATCAACGAAAGATTTTTGCATGTGATGTAGACCCTAGGTTGTGGTAATTTCTTATGTCTCTAAGGAATTACATTAGAATGACCATAACCATCAATTTTTGTTTTCCATTGTGGGATATAGCATGTATATGATACATACTATATATGTGTTGACTGGATAAAGTGTATGTATTTATAAATACAAACTCCTTAATTAGATATTAAGTCTTAGATTATTTGCATTAGCATCACATATGAAAAGCTTGGTCCGCTAAGTGAGGTCACCTCAAGGGTGGTGTACTATCTATCTCATGGAAGTGTAATGGTAATAATGTGGGACCGCCAAGCGGGGTGCATAATTATTATGTTGGCTTTTGGACAAGCTTAACTGAGTGACCTTAATGAGATTAAGCACCAATCATGGACTTGATTATGGGAAGGAGTTGCAAATATCATCTATCCAATTATTCAATATGATGCTATTTACAAAAGTTCCCTACTTTAATAATTGACTATGGACATTGACATTGGCCGGGTAATAGTTGAATTATTTTGGATCTTGGCTCACTAGAAGGTTGTACACTACAGTCTTCCAAATTGATATGTGAGGACTATCAATTTAAATATAATAGTGGGAGAAATAATTAATTAAAGACCTAATTGAATATCGTCAAAAATTTCAAATTAATTCAAATCGAAAAGTTTTTTTTTCACAAAATGCAATTTTCTCTTATAGAATCAAATGACAAACAAATTAGTATTGCGACCAGTCCTTAGGAAGGACAAACTTGATGGGACAAATTTCCACAAATGGTTTTGGAATTTGAGAAGGGTTATCAATGAAGAGTGCAAGCTATATGTCCTAGATAAATTAGTGTGAGAAATAGTTGCTCCTAATGTGCCTACGGCGAGGTGGATGCTTACTGGAAGCATGCCAATGATGCCTTGGAAATAAAGTACCTTATGCTAAGCTGCATGGACTATGAGTTGCATGAGAAATGTGAGGATATGGGGATTCTTGAGATGGTAAGATGGCTTAAGAAAGTGGACCATGATCTCACAAATCAAGAAAGGAACAGTGTCATAAAGGCACTCTTTGAGTGTAAGATGATAGAGGGAAACTCAGTAGAAGATCATGTGCTCAATATGATTTGACATGTGTATCATATTGAAGAATTGGGATTCTCTTTGAGCCAAGAGTTTTCCATGGATATGATTCTGAAATCATTGCCATAACCATATAGCCACTTTATTAAGTGTTATCGCTTGAATTATATGGCCAGACCGATGTCAGATTTACTTGGTATGTTGATTCATGCCAAAGTTAAGAATGAAGAAGGACAAAAATGTGATAGTGATTAGTGGAGACAAGTACAAGGAAGAGAGAAAGGCCATGAAGAGTTATGAGGCCAAGCCCAATCCAGATCTTTAACACTCAAGATGAGGGGAAAGAGAAGTACATGAGGAACTTATCCTTTGTACTTGAAGGCATTTAGGAAGAAGAAGATGGGGATATAGGTCTCCACTTCAGGTATATACCATATTGGGATGAACTTATCTACTTCTTCATCATGGGTTCTAGATACCAGATGTGGATCACACACATGCTCAAATATGCAAGATCTGAAAATAAGTAGACCTTTGGGAAAGGATGATGTTGAACTGTGAGTCCTGCAATTGGAGCAAGAGTTGTTGCCACTGTAGTTGGAACCTATAGTTTATCTTTGCCCACAAGGCTTGTAATAGAGTTAATGAACTGCTATTATGTACCTTCCATAAATAGAAACATCATTTCTTTATCTTGTGTGTAGAAGGATGCATATGAAATTCATATTAAGAATGATCGATGTTCTATTTCTAAAGATGGGATCTTTTATGGAAGTGCCCCCAATATCTTATGGTCTTTATTTTCTAGATCAAGAGATAGATATTTATAATGTAAATACTAAAGGACTAAAACTCAACAACTAAAAAAATACCTTTTCCATTGTCATATAGGGCATATGAATGAGAATCTCATATCTAGACTCCATAAAGATGGCTATCTGGAATCTTTTGATTTTGAATCAATAGAGACATGTGAATCGTGGTTGTTGGGCAAGATGGCCAAGACTCCTTTCACTGGTAACAATTAGTGGGCTAGTGATCTATTAGGACTCATACATACTGATGTATGTGGGACTTTTAGAACAACCACCAGAGGTGGGTATAAGTACTTCATTACCTTACTAATTATTTCTGTAGGTACAATTATGTTTACTTAATGAAACATAAGTAAGAAACTCTTGATAGGTTCAAGGAGTTTTTGAATAAAGTAAAGAAACAACTTTGCAAAACCATTAAGGCACTTCACTTTGATCGAGGTGGAGAATACTTAAGCCAAGAGTTTATGGACCTTCTTAGAGCCCATGGGATTGTATCTCAATGGACTCCACCTGGAACACCTCAGCATAATGGTGTATCAGAAAGAAGGAATCACACATTGCTGGATATGGTGCGATCAAAGATGAGTTTAGCTGAGCTTGCGACTACGTTAATGGATTATGCTCTAGAAATCACAATGTTTACACTATACTGAGTACCACCTAAATTGGTTCAAAAGATACCATATGAGATATGGCACGGGAAGCATCCCAATATGTCTTTTATGAAGATTTGAGGATGTGAAGCTTATGTAAGGAAAATGGTTTCTGGAAAGCTCGGCCCTAAATATGATAAATGCTATTTTGTTGGATATCCTAAGGAGACTAAAGTATATAACTCTTATTCCCTATCTGATAGCAAAGTTTATGTTACCAAAGATGTTGTATTCCTAGAAAAAAAAAATTTCCAAAGGAATTAGTGGGAGGAAATTGGAACTCAAAGAGGTTCAAGAACAACAAGAACACATTAAACCGATAGATGTACAAGAGGAAGAAAGAGAATCACAAAGTGTTGTGGAATCTCAAATTCCTCAAGTAATACAGGTACCTCATAGTTCTAATAGGACACACCTTGAACATGAGAGATTTGGATATCTTGTGACTCAAGAAGGTGGGGAGTTGGTTATAGATGATGAGCCAACAACCAATCTTGAAGCTACTGAGGGACCAGAGTCTAAGAAATGGCTTGAGGCCATGAGATCTAAGATGGATTCCACGTATACGATCAAGGTATGGACCTTGGTGGATCCTCCTGAAGGGATAAAACCCATATAGTGCCAGTGGGTCTTCAAGATGAAGACTGACATGGAAGGTAAAGTACAAACCTATAACGGAAGATTGGTTGCAAAGGGTTTCAGACAAGTTCAAGGTGTTAACTATGACAAAACCTTTTCTCCAATGACCATGGTTAAGTCCATTAGGATCATGCTTGCTATTGCAGCATATCATGACTATGAGATTTGGAAGATGGATGTTAAGACCAAATTCCATAATGAGAATCTTATCAAGGATGTGTACATGACACATCCTGAGGGTTTTATAAATCCAAAGGATGCAAATAAAGTCTGTAAGCTACAAAGTCCAATCTATAGATTGAAGTAAGCATCTTGGAGATAGAATCTTCATTTTGATGAGGTAGTCATAGAGTTTAGCAAGATGAACCTTGTGTGTACAACAAGGTTAGTGGGAGCATAGTGAATTCCTCATATTGTATGTAGATGACATACTGTTCATGGGGAATGACATCCCTACTTCACAAAAAGTAAAGACATGGTTGGGAAATACATTTTCTATGAAAGACTTGGGAGAAGCTTCCTACATCTTGGGGATAAATATCTATAGAGATAGATCTAGAAGGCTTCTTAGAAATCATTACAATGATAGTCATAGTCATCTCTCACAGTGTTAGTGGTGATTTTGGTTCTTAGACCTAAAGTCACTAAACTTATCACATGTTGTTCATTATTCTTTGACATCATCCAATATAATCTTGAACAAGGGTTGCCATAAAGGTGATGATTGGATGACTATGACACATGGGGACTGAATTTGAATGATGTAGATGGGACTTGTCCCTCCTATAGAAGTATGATATCCTAGGCCTCTTGATTAGTGAGACTGAGAAATGCATGGCCATGCACATGTGAGACAATATGTGATATTGAGCTTACATATATCTCAGACAGTCTGCTCTGGTTCAAGGAACAAGATTGAATGTTGAAGGGGATGACTACTCCATTCCTCAAGTTCAATATGAATATCAGTGACAATGGAATTATACAAAAACTATAACACCATACATAGATTGTAGGTTCAAGTTGTTCTCCAACTTTCCATTTACTTGGGTAGCAATGATGTGTGAATAGGCACCTCTATTTGCTTGTGATGTCATAACTGGTTATGGACATTCACTGCTAATGTTAAATAGGACCTATCGGGTCACAGACATAGGAACTAACCTAGAAGAGGAGTTTGATCTTAAATGATAATTGGATTACTAAAGTTTTTAGATATTCAATTCAAGCAACAAATAAACTGACTTGACTCCCAACTGATTGACTCATGTGATGAAACGAACGGTTGGAGTGCTTGGTTGATTGGACATTGAATTAGTTGAGTTCTTCTAGAACTGGGGAGAAAACTGAACGGTTCACTTAGTGAACTGACCAGCTTGACTCACTAAGTGATCAGTTGGGATTGCGAGATGACTGGCTCACAGGGTGAGACACCCAGTTCATGGAGAAATTTGATTGCATCAAGCATTAGTGTTGACGTCATGTTGTGCATCAATGGGATTCAAATTTGCTAATTTATATGCCACTGGGAAACATGGTGAAATGATAGGTTTGTTGAGTGAACCGATCCACTCGCATGTGAACCGACCGGTTCAGTGCTCGTAGGTTGTGAAAATCCATGATCTTCCGATCCCTTCCACTTCCACATAGACTGGGAACCCAGACCCTAACCCCTCCTCTAAATAGAGGAGTGTTGGGGGCTTATCGAACACATCAATTGCCTCCGAAATTTGTTTGTCTTCTCTGGTTATGGTAACTGAGAGAACTCGACTAAGTCCTACCCAATAAAGGGAGGGTAACAAGGGAGAACAGTTGTGGGAGTGCAAGTTGGTGACTAGTACACCAACGATAGGGACAACTCCTTTTTGTCCATTCAAGTAGGATGATAGGAGTTCTTGGTGGTCCATTTGGACTCCATAGATGTATGGAGACAGTTGTCTACCACTAGGAGGACAACAACAACCTGCTATCCATGGTGAAGACTAGGAGGCACAATAGACGAGTCCTAGTGCATCTAGAAGACAGTTTCACATATACAATGAGAAGGTGATCTCACTGGACTTGCTCCAGGACCAAGTATATCATCAAAACCATCCTTCCCATTATATAGTTGTTGACATGATCCGTTGGTTTAATGGGGAATATGGCAGTAATTTTTTTGTTTGCATTGCCTATTGTATAGCCATATTTCCCTACAAACATGCATTCACACATATGTACATCACACACTGACTTTAGGTTGCACAGAAAATCATATTACTAACACCTGACATAAATATAGTGTATTCATATATTAGTCAGATTCAAAAGAAATCGAACATAATTAGTCCAATATGAAGTTCATTTCTTTTGGAAAATAATTTGCCTACTCCTTCCAAATGGCTTTTGAGATCTCCAGTGCATATGTATGAGTGAAAGACTAGAAAAAGAAATATGTGTAATTATATGATGAATTTATATGAAATAATTACAATTCAAATAAAATTTTAAATTTAGGACCCCTATTCTGACGCCCCGCACCACGACAAGTGATATTACTCAAAACTAACCACAAAATTAACAATAAACAAGCGGGTTATTGAAAAAAAATTTAAAACCAATTTCGCAAGAGCACGACAAGCTGAAAACCTTTACATATAAGTCCTTAGAAGGACACCTTTACCACATAACACATAACATGAGGTGCTTACATTATTGTTTTCAACTTTTCTGTCAACAATCTATTACATGTATAAACATGTACAAATGCCAAGACATTACAACAAAAAGCACACATGCCAAATCCCTCATGACAATTACATGACCACGAACACATCGGAAACACCCCCAAGACCTAAGTTAGAGGGATGACTCTAGGGATCTAACACCAATTAAAAGACTAGAAGCACTTCCAACCTCATCAACTACTACTCTTTTTGTTGCTCTTCCTCAACTACACGATCACCACCTCATCGTGCACTACCATCTAAAAGATGTGGAAGCCCAAGGGGTGAGACCAAACATCCCAGCAAGAGATATAACTCCCTTCCAATGTATATTAAAATCACAAATAAACTAAACAACATATAACATACTAAGCAAATTGAGAAGATTCAACTAAATGATATGTACTCAACAAATGAAGTAGATTAAATAATACTAAGCAGTCATCACCGAGTAGTATGTCAATTTATATTCTAAAAAGGAATATGAAGAACATGTATAACAATTGACTCCTCTAACCATTTCATAATAAAAGAAATTAGTAAAAGGATATGGCAAGGGATCAACCAATGTTATTTGTAATTGACCCTATGCATTTATGCTACACATCTATTTACATCTTTTATTCTGTCATGAGGAGATGAGGTATACCACATGCTCCAAATGACCACTACTAAGTCAAAATCATTACCATACAAGGTCTATGGAAGAGCCGAAATCTATGACCTCTCCACACCTCTTGGTCAACACAAGAGAAACACCACAGTGATATAACATATGAGTCATATGCAAAAATAGCCTAGCCTGCCTGGTATATAGGGATAATGCTAGTGAAACTGAGATACAACCTATAATCTCACTCCTGCCAGGGTATGGCACAAAACCAATCCTATGAAAGTATATACTAAGTCACATTATTGAGCTATGGCCTGAAGCCACCCTCCTGCCAGGGTATGGCCTGCAACCAATCCTATGAATGCATATACTCAACAATATATGACTCGGAGCTTTCCACTAAGGGATAACTAGTTTCACCATCCAACACTAAGACTAACACTGGAATGGATTTATGGCACAAGGCACCTACATGATTATGGTTCCACTTTATTAATTATGCCAATTAAGTGTCTTTTAGCATCAATCAAGTTACAACATATAAAGCCATAACAAACTCTACAAGAAAAAGGGTATAGTACAACTTCAGAAGATATCAAACGTATAAGGTTTGAACTTATCATATCATCACATAGCACTGTAGAACTACCATTCAAAATCCCATCATCACTATCACACAACCACACAAAGCTATCACCAATGTCACATTACTGTGGGATATCAATACCTCAATTACACTTACATAGGTTATCACCTCAAATCATGCATAAGGAACTTGCCAGGTCATTGGACATATTCACATCAACCTGCATCACAAGTATCTCATGGTGCCTCATCTAGGCTCATTCAACCTGTAGCACGTCATAGTCATCATAGCATACACTATCCATGATATTTAAGCACATATCATAGAATACACTATCCATGATATTTAAGCACATATCATAGCATACACTATCCATGATATTTAAGCACATGATTATAGGTTCATAATCAGGAATGAGAAATCATCATCACATTATAGCCATTACAAGAAAGTGAAGAAACACATCAATATCTCTATATTAGGGTTAGGGCTCCACTCTTAGCCAATTAGGTTTTACAACATGATTATAACACTAAGCCCTAATTGCACTACCTCCCATATTCTTGGAATAAATTTTGGGGTTAAGGCATCAGAACATGATTAGGTTACTATGTCATCCATACTAGGCATTAGTATCTTATCCATGGGTATGTGTATCATAACATGGCATCACACATTTGTCTCGACCATATATCATTCATATGTCACAACCACAAGCCTTAAGTCATCACGACCCCCATCCCACTCAGTGTTGTGACCTCGACAGGGCATGGCGTTGTGACCTGCACCAACACAAGCATCTCGACCAGAAGTACAACATGGTGTTGCGAGCATGACGCCCACCAGACTCAAATAAAACTCAACCGGTCATGAACCAAACAAAAGAAGACAGGTCATGACCCAAACCAAGGCAAAAGAATATTCATAAACCCGTGAATGAAACATCTCGATAAGAAGAAAGTAGCAACGTCGTGACTGCAGTCAACCATAATGCTTCACTTGTGTCAAAGAGCATCGTCACGACCAAGGGCGGCGTTGTGACCACCGTTGAACCTAGGTGTAATGAGTGTGGCACAAAGCAAAGCATCACAATCTGAGGGGCACCAAGCATCTAGACCAGGAACGAAGCATAGGCATATCAACCCCGAAACACAAGGATACATGCATGTCTCTACTGAAACAAGATCAACATCAAGAAACAAACGTCGCCAAGACCAAGGTTCTTGGATTTAAGATGAACAAACCCTAAAACAAGTTCCATGGAGATCATCTAGCAAAACTACTTAGGAGATAGGAATTGGACCTAAAAATATGAGAGAAAACACCCCAAAACACTAAGGGAGAACATGGAAACTAATACTCAATCATGGTGATATAACCAAAGCTCAAGATACATGTGAAACCACTCTCTCGAGATCACCAAGAAAATGTGCACATAGAAACTAGGGCTTATGAGAGAAAGATAGACCATGTGTAACACATTCAAAATAGAACCCAAACTTCATAAAATACCGAGATACACAAGCATCATGCATGCGATTAAAGACAAGATCCTGAGACAGGGAGGAAAACACCAAAACACATCCTTCTCTTAAATCGGGTACCAGAAGTTAGGGTTTCATATTCTAACCAACCCAAGCACGATTTCTCACCATCATCCAAGGTCTAGGGCATGATACCATCTTCTACCATACTAGATTCACGTTTAGAGAGTGAAACAATTGCATGCAATAAATGAAAGTGCAATATTAGAGATGGTTAAGGGTTATATCACCCACCTTAAAGAAGATCACTCCAAGGATGAAGCTCCAAGAACATGATCACCAAGGGAGAAAGAAGTTCCACCAAGGCTCCACTCTTAGCCACAAAGAAACTCAAAAAGGATAAGACATCAAGGTCAAAGATGGCACAAGAAAAAGGGCAAGGAAGAACCCTAGGCCAATCTAAAGAAGAAAGGATAAAAGAGAGGAGAAACTCCCTCTCACTTAGGTGTCTCCTTGTCAAAACATAGCCTATTACCCTTGTGATGAGGAGCACTCTTCTCAAGAATGGCCACCATGTCAAAACATAGTCTAGGGTCAAGGAAGGAGAAGAAGATAGGGTAGGGGATCCAAGGAAAATGTTGCAAATGAAAGGTATGAACTTACTAGGGTTGAAGATGACTAAGAATCACCACAAGCACCACATGTAAGGAAAGTATGCCACCAAAAGCTCCAAAATAGATCTCCTTGCTACAAAAGGCTCCAAGGAAGACCAAGAAAGGAAGGAGGAAGAGGATGTATGAAATGGACCACTTTCATGAAGAGATAAGGGTTATGTACAATAGGGAAGAGGGAAAAGGGCAAGGATGAGGGGTCAACACCCTAAGGCACCAAAAGGACACTTTGCCCACCCAAGAAACCAACATGTAATTACATGAAACCACCCTAGCCTTACATGCACATAATGGTGATACACTCTAGGTTGGGTCTCGGCCACCTAGGTCACCCAACATGGTCACATTCGTGACCCACCATGGAACACCATCCATGGTCGCGACAAAGCACCGAGCATCAACATGGTCGAGATAAGAGATCACCACTCACACCCTAGGTCAAGAAACTCTATACAAGGGAAACTATCTGAACCCAAGACTAACCAAAACCATCTACATCATAAACAAAACACCTAGAGGGGGTATCTCAACCATGAAACCCATAAAACAAGCCCTAGGTCACGACATAGGTCGCTACACCCAGAAGGTACACATAGGTTGATACACGCACAACCCTAGAAACCCTAATCACCACCAAGGGTGTCACCACTCAAACAAGGATCAAACAAGGCACCCACTTCTTTCTCTCTCCTCTAGATGATGTCAAGAATGAGAAGGAACACTCTAGAGATGACAAATTGCACATTCACCCCCTACTTTGGGTAAATTACAATTTGCACCAAAACTAGCACATAAGGCACAAACAACATCCAAGCAAGCTCAACTAGAGACTTAATCTCTCCACAAGCTTTAAGATCATCTCAAATGATTAGAGCTAGGTGTTAAGCACATCATCAAGCCAAATAAAATAGGGTCATCCCAAAACCCAGGTCAGGGGTCGTACACCCATGTTTTTTTACCTATTGTATATTTTGCATGTCTTGTGGTGATATCTTAACAACGACATTCACAATTCATGACATACTATCCATATGCCCAAAATTGTTTTACATAGGACACTAAAATTAAGAATTGTGTGAAATTTTAATAAATTAAAATAAATAGAGTTGACATAAGATTTTAAGCCATAAAACTACCATTACATTCTTCTAAGTTATTAACTTTTATTTGAATCACCAGTCATCAACCTTCTCATAATCTTGTATACCCCTATGAGTTAAATGAAAGAAATAGATGGCTAAATAGAAATAACATAATGAACCCATATTAATTAATGTCTTGATAGATGAATAGTTATACTTACTCTAAAATTGATATTGTTAGTGTGTGTGTGTGTGCACGTTGATTTTTTCCTCAATGGTTCAAGATAATATACAATCATTAATGAAGTGGTGACCAACAATTTTCAATGTTTGGCTCTGATCAAGAACAAGGAAAATAAAAATAAAATAAAGTTCCATGTTGTAGGATAATTCATAATTCAAAGTTACAAGTTAAGAAATATAATTAGATAATAGAAAGTTGTCTATCATTGAAAGGAGCTTCTAAAATATTTTTTACCGTACTAGTAAAAAACCAAAAATGAAGTTTAAAAACAATCAACTACAGTTTTGTAGTTGTTTCCACCATGATAATTATTAAAGGAAGTAGGAATGCCACATTACTTATTTAAAAATTGAAAGTAACCCCATATAAGTAGCTGTAAAATAATTTTAATTCTTTTGTATAAAAAGAAATTGAATATATATATATATATGTACATGGACTTGTTTTATTGATAAACTATTACCATGTTCATACTCTTATTATCGACTTATTTATCTAGTCATACTAGAACATCTTCAAAATATCTTGAAGGAAGACACTATTGTCGAATTCTTGACCTATGCCGACCTCAATAGTATTGAACACCATACTTGACCCTGGGTTATGATTGACTAAGTATCAATATAAGACTTTATACTGATCCCAATCCATCAAATATGCTAGCTGTATGTCCTGGAAGCCATCATGTGTTGACTATAATAGGGATAAGTTTTATATAATTTTATTATTAAAAAATGCAATTCCTATTCTTATGTTTGTTTCAATGTTGAAATAATGTATAAATGAAATGATGTCCTATGAATATTTTGACTCGATAACATACGATATAGGTTGAAGACCTAGACATGAAAGCATATGCATATTAAGACTCTTCATTCTTACTATGTCCCTAGTCTATAAAAATATGAACGTCATAAATGATGCATGGATTTCTAGTCACTTTTAAAAGGCTATTTTATGAGCTTATTAGCATATATATTCATTTTGGGACATGTTTTTGTATTGTTTTCTATCATTAGCATGTGAATTATTGTTGCATGATGTATTCACTATTTTTCTTAATTATGCAAATTTATTGTCTACATTTCAGACTTATGTCATTTTTTCTCTTTTAAGTGATTTGAGCATTGAATGGACAACTAGGTGCTATCAACCCATGCATCAGTGGTATAGACAAATCATGAATCCACAACACAAAGAGAGGGAAAATTTGGTGCTACAAATAATTAAGGCACTAGATGCTACAAAGAGAGATGTGGATGCTACCAAAGCCTGTAGTCCGTGCTACCAGCTCATGGTCCAGAGACAATCAGAGCTTGAGATTAATTATTTGTGTACCACCGACTTGCAAGTCAGTGGTTTGACTTCATCATCCATTCCTCTACTAGAAACAACTCAGTGCTAGCTACACTGACATCTGTAGTATTGATACATTTGAGAATACAAGTCAGCTGACCACACGGTGCCACTAATACCCCATCAATGGTACCAATGTTGTGCGATTAGAGTAGATATGAAATCAAGTAAAATCCAATGTTTGTGACTTAATGATGGACAAAGCATCTCTTATGATTTAGGAAGTGCAGCCATAAAAAGATTATCACATCATTTTGTAGAGAGAAGAGCTAAGAGAGGATGAAATAAGGAGATAACTACTGATCGAATCCTCAGGCACTTTTGTAGGATGGATTTGCAGCAGGAATGTTGTAAATCAGGGAGTCCATTAGAGGTAATAACTAATATTACTTCTCTATGAGATTCTACATTGGTTTTCTTGATGTTTAGCCAATGTTTTTCTTCCTCCTCTTATTTTATGATGATGACAATCATAAAGTGTTAAATATTATATTCCTTAGGATCTGGGAGTTGCTCAGTGTTACCTTGTATTTGAATTCTAGGAGTTACTAATCTATTTCCCTTATTCTAGACGTGAATGTATGATCTATTCACTGATTTGTTTATGCTTGATAACCATAATCAAAGTAATAGACCATTAATTAGTTTAGGTGAGGGATTAGGAGTCAAAAATCATAGATTCATATAGCCCATACCACACTTCAAGAGAAGGCTTGGGCCTCTGAAAAAATAACCTAGAGTTTTTGTTAATGCACCTAAATAATTCCTAATCTGCTACACAAGTGAGATTTTCTTTAGTTAGGTAGTGCATTATGCTGCGAAAGTGGGTAATGCTTACTACATGTATTTAATCCAAATGAAAGGGTGAATGATTGTTAATAAAAATAAATTTAAATGTAGTGTATGTCATGGTGAAACAACAAAGTCCTTAGGAATCCATCCATTCTTGATCACAACCATCTTAGCTTAGGTTCCAATAATAGTTCTTAGATAGTAAATAATCAACTAACTCTTTTCTTGTAAATAACATCATGATGATGTTTGTAAATAATGAATGTGGATCAGTAAGTTTGTCCCCATTCTTGTCTAGCATTGTATAAACCATATCATTCTGTATTGGTTTGTCATTCAAATCAATATCATCCCCCATTTCTTCTTCTACCCAATTTCCAACATTGGCATTTCCTCATATCCAAGGGGGAATTTCTTCATGCCAGTACCATTCATTATAGCCATATATAATCATATTGCATATGACAAGACTTTCATTTTCTCAACAATTTTGATTATTAAATTGGTACAATAAGTCCTATAGGAGCAATAGAAAATATATCTATGTCATATGTTATGTTCCTCAACAAATATGATAAACTCACTAGCTAAGACCTCTTGTAAACTTCATAGTGCAAAGATTTTGAATGGACATCCAACTTAAATCCATTCTCTAATCATAGGGATAATTGAGCACTGAATCTAGGCCTTGTAGGTAAATTTTGGTTTATATCATATGTTTGAATTGAGATGAATTTATTAATTATTGATGGTTATGTACCACCTATCCCATTCTAGAACATTTAGTCTCACTAATAAATGTATAATGCATGTTCAATTTTCTTGAAAATTTTGTCAGTATTTCCACTTAGTTGTTCAAGTGCACTGATGGAGATAGGAAAATACCAACCTACATATGTACTAAAAAATAGCCTTAAGTTGGTAAGTCTTCAGTTGCAACTATTGAAATTTCTAGAAAACCAAATAGACAGTATTCACTTACATCCTAAGTGTGACTAAGAGTTCAATAATAGCCTCAAACAGATACTATCAATAATTTAATTATGAGTAAATTTTAGATGGGTTTATAATAAAAAAAGTACATACTTATCAATTACCTATATACTTTAGGTTAGATACCAATTATTCAAGTCTTAGTTTAGTTACTTTGAGATAATTTGTTCATCCATAAACAACCAAATATGAATTAAGAACATAATTGATCATGGAAACCCTAATTAGGTTTTATTTCAACAATACTATGAATCATTTCTAATTTAATAGTCAAGACATAGTGGTAAAAATTGTGTTGTATGAATGAAAGGTCAGCAACTCAACTCCCCTAGCGAAAGGGATGAATGACTTGTCAACTTTTTTAAAAGATAAGATAGTCACACATATATTTTCCAATAAGAAACCAAACAAGTAGGACTTCACTAGGTTTCCACATCTAAAGCATAAAAAAAATTAAAGTATAAAATATCATCATTCAACTCATGTGTTTTCATGTAGTAAACTTTAGGTTGTCATCATTCATCGAAGTACAAAATACCTATACAAAGGGTATCAAGTACTTAAAAATCAAACCAAAATAGAAAAGAGAAGGAAATCACATATAAATGGAGTAAGGAAAGCAAGATAAGGGTGAAAGAAGAACTAGTGTTTGACAGTAATGACGCCCAAGAAGCAAAGAATTAGTGCTTCCCAATCCACAATGGAAAAGACACACAATGACAATGACTGCTATAAAAAATTGGGGGTGCCCAATCCATTTAAGATGAATGCCATGCAAGGAAACAAGAAGAGACTACTAAAAAAGAAAACATTGACAATGAGGACAATGGGAGAAGGCCAAACGACACTAGGAGAAGGCCAATTGATGCGAAAACAAGAAAAAATGAAATGGGGTTTTGTAGATCTGGGAAAGGAATGGTAATGTATGATTTCATGGAGGTATAAGTGAGGCTATAACATTGGTTCAAAAAAAACCACCGCTATAGTAAAATAACACATGGGTGTTTAATATGGTGTTGGTTACAAATGCAAAACCAATACCATAATTTGTAAATATAACATCAGTTCTACTAGACAAACTGATGCTACACTAAAGGATATCTTGATTTAGTAGACAACCCTGTTGCATTTGTTTTACTAGCATAATCTGTGCAATAACTTCTCTGATTTAGTATTGAAGGAAATATTTATTTAGAGGCATACTTTAATGGAAGCCTAGAATTTAGTTTTTATAAAGTTGATGCTAAACTTTTGTGATACAGAATTTGGTTGGAAACTAAAATTAATGGGACATTTTTAGCATCATTTTCTCTATTGATAATCGACCCAAATTCTTTCCTCATTGACAAATGTTGATATACATCTATGATTTATTGGTAGTACTGACGCTAGATGTGGTTGTGGTATTGGCTTTGTTACTGTATCTAAAACTATGATTTGTGCCACAATATGCCAAAAATAATCTAGTCCAAATGAAGGTGCAAGGGGTCATTTGAATATAATAGTGTAGGCGTCTCAATGTTGAATACTTAATCAAATTTCTATGATTCATAATTCAATTTGTTTCTTGAATTAGTTTCATCATGATGTCACATTGATCATTCTTGAGGACAATAAGAAGCAAAGTCATGTAGAGTTTTATATATGCTTAAACTGCCTACTTTACATGCTTGATTTCCTCTAATTTGTATATTAGATCATGCACATTTCCTTTCATTATAATTTTTTTCATGTTTTACAAGTTTGATACCTACTCGCCTAATGTCATGCAATTTAAGGGACAAATGATGATGAGATAGAGAAATGAGATGAAATGACGGGAAGCGATCTTTATTGACACCATTGTATCTTCCCCGCACCTCCAAGAATGATAACATGAAGATTTTGAATAATACCAACCACCATTGTAGGATCCCCCACACCTCTAAGAATGATAACATGAAGATTTGGAATAATACCAACCATTTTAGAAGTTAAAAACATGATGTAATACACTCCATAGGGTTACTGGACCTTCAATCAATTGACTGGATGGTCATTGGATTATTTTGTCATGAACAATTGAAGTTTATATCACCATAAATCATCAACCATATGATTGGGATATCAAATAGTTGGCTGGGATATCAATTGATCAATTACGATGTTGATTGTTCGACTACAGACTCTTGTCGGTCAAGTGGAATGTCTGCAATACTTCTGCATACAAGCTAGTTGATCAATAAGGGCTGCTAGACATAAAAAATTATGAATTAGGGTGATCTCCAAACACCCTAAAATTGAACCTTAAGCCACTGATTCTTATAAATGGACTGCCTCCCAACCATGAAGGAGGATATGAAATGTATTGAAATAAAAAAGAAGGGCTTGGGAGGAGGAGACAACTAAAGGAAAGTGGGAGAATGAGAAGGAGAAAATCTGGGTGGATTTTAAACTCTCCACCTAGAAAAACAAAAGAGTTGAGAGATTCTTTCCCACTTTACCACAACGTTCTTTATATTCTCCCATCCTATCATCTCTTTGTGAAATCCATCTCAAAATAGTCATGTTATCATTGTAATCATGACAGAGTGTGAGTAGATTATCTAGCTTGGCTTGGGGAATATCCTCATAGAAATATATTTCTTATTTTGCATAACTTTCCATGTATTGACCTTCTTATTGAATGTATTTATTTATTTATCTATTCTTAATGATAGTTTGGATGTTTTTCCAAAGTTTGTTTTATCTCAATATCCTAAACAACAACTTCAAAGGCTGACTTTGGGCTAGATTAAGGAGACTAACTGTTCTCTTGGATATAAAAGTAGAACAGAGAATTGTGGGTAGATTTGCATAGTTAATGGATTATTAAGAGTTTGACCATCGTGTGATCACATCTTTATCTTTAATAATATATTTTTCTGATATACTGGAAATATGAATTAGAAACTACCTAAGTAAATCTCAATATATGAATTGTCAATGTGTTGGAAAGTAATCAACACAATTTTACATGTTCTATGGTGAAAAACCACATACCTAACTCTTTATTCGATTGTTTTGAATCATAAAGTCACTTTCTTGGTTGATTGCTATTGATTACATAAGTTTAATAGTTTATCCTCAAATTGATTTGCTTATATAATTCGAATTTTTTTAGCACAACTTCCTTGCTCTTTGTGGGATTGATCCAAAAGTGCTACATTGAGGCCGTTCTCTTGTGTTGAATCTAGATCATATAATAAATTTGGTATTTATTTTGATAGATGAAGACCACATCTCACTCTCATCAAGTCAAAGAACTCAATTATGAAAAAGTCAATTATAGGACACCATATATGGATTTTCAGTAGTATTCAAACAACAAGTAGGTAGCCAAGGTAATTACTCAAGAAAGAATGAATTTGACATTGGAAAAAATGGGCAAAATTAAGAGGCGTTGGTCTTATATGTGGTAACCTAGAAGGAAAGACTTTGCGTAAATTTTGACACCAGATACCGAAAATCTTCTTACATTTAGACATACTGATTTTCTTCTGTCTACCACGTAAAAAACTCTTTGACATCTTATTCCTTAGTCCCCAATCGACCATGTCAATTCAGACATACTAATTCTCTTCCATCTAAGATAACTTCACTAGATTGCTAGATTCCAGCCGCTTGCGAAAGTTAAGGCAACCTTCACATCACCGTCACATTTCGTCATGTGCTGAAACGCAATATTTAACCAACTACGAAAGATTGAAAGCGTTGCTTCATCAACGTGCCGTATCACTTCATTGATCGGCAAATGATCTAAACGGTAACATCGGCATCTCATTAAACTAAATCTAAATTTTTGTTCGGATCAGAAATCTAGCGTATTTTTTATATTAAGAGAAGATATATCCTTAGATAAATCATAGATGAGAATTGGTCATTCGACGTCTTCAACAAAGTAGAATGTTGGAGACGGCGAGGAGTAGGGAATTGCCCTTCCTCCTGGTCAACCTTACGGTCCTTACCCTCCCCGTCATCTATCATGAATCATGATTGTATTACAATGTTGACCAGCAATTGCGAACCCAGTGTAGGGTGAATGCAGTCCAGCATCACTCTCTCTCACCACTATTTCCTGTTTACCCATGGTGTAACAAGAGGCAGATGTGCGCGTCATCATTTCGATTTATGATTATAAAACGTAGATATTCATACGCCGGATTTCTTTGGATGTTGTGTCAATGACTCATGATCAAGTTGAGGGTTCAAGGACTTCATGAGGTGATTCATGGCGGTGAAAAAGGCGAGGAACATACTGTTGTATTTTCAGCTGTATTTCAAATTGATAGTCTCAAATACTTCCGTTCGAGTTATATATGGATGCTTACTCGTTGGATATTTGAAGAATAAACGTAAATTTGAACTACATGCCCACAGTGAGGCAACCCAAAACACTGTAACAAGTTAGAAGAGTCCAACGGTTTGGTGTATTTTCGTTTGACAACCGCCGAGTGCTGTTCACCGGAGACTGCAATTTGCGAGTACACATATAGCGGAAATACTATTAACGACATTGCATACTTGCGGAAATCCTATAACTTGTTGGCCTCTTAAGGACAGTGCATACTCGTGGAAACCCTATAACTTGTTGAAAGAGTCCAACTGATGGTGTCTTATCGTTTGGCAACCACCATAGTAACCTTCTATAAAACGAAAACACTTTCGAGTCTTTTACTTACCAAAAAATAGAAACTCTCTCCCTAGCTCGTTTTGTTCTGTGTTTTGCCGTTGTCTCCAACGCTGTCTGAGTGGTCGTTGGAAGAACGATTGAGTGTTGTTCGCCGGAGACTGCTATTTACGAGTACACACGTCGCCTCTTCAAATGTTGTTGTATCTTGGGAGAGTGGCCGTCGTGTTTACTGTTGCACTAACGTTCATCGTTGAGTAAGACGAAAATACTCTTAAGGATAATGCATACTTGCACGCCTCAGCGAGTCTAATATCATTTCTTGTTTGGAATTCTCTTGTTTAGATTCAACAAAACGACAATTAAGAGTATTTTATTTTCCTATAAGAACTAATATGGAAGGAGGAAGGATTTGAACTGTCTTTTACTCTTGTGTCAATGACTCATTTGCCTAATTTAACTAAGATTGAACATTTTAGTGGGTCACACTGTTGTCATTGACAAGAAAAAGTGTTTATTACTTTGGAAGTTTCTAAAGTAGCTTTTGTCCTATCTAAATCCAAACCAAAAAATAATTATGTAGAATAGGAAAAGCCTAACCAGATTTATCGTCATGTGATTTTAAATATTATTTCTGATAAGTTATTTGACACATACTTTCCATTTAAAATTACATCTGAAATTTGGAAAAGTCTAAATAAGAAATATATTCTAGAAGTGACTACTACCCAAAAATATACGGTTGCGAATTTTCAAAATTTTCATTTGACTGAAGATAAAGAAATAACATCTGAAATTTATGATTTTTAGATCTTACTTGGCGACTTGAGAAATGAAAAAACTAAACTTCTCGAGTCTTTCATCATTGGTTTTAATTAAAAATTATCTAGTTCTTGGAGACATTACAATAATAATTTAAAGCACACAAAAAAGACAATGTCACTGGATGATGTAAATATATATCCATGTTGAGAAAATTGTATTGAATTTTTTTTTATTTGAATAAAGAGTTGTCGTTCACTACAAACTTAGTTAACAATGAAGTCAAAAAAATTCTTCTGATCAATCTACAAATAACTGGAAAAATAAGAAAGGAAAAGGAAATAAAAATAAAAATAAAGGCAACAAAGAAATTAAGAAAAAGAATACTTTTTGTTAAATTTTTTGTAAACCAGGTCACACCTCTTCTATATGCAGGCATAAGAAGAAGTAAGAAGTCCATAATTCTAAGCAACCAACAACCAACCTTTTGAACGAGAACGTGTTTGTGGCATTCATTAGTTAACTCAACATGGGATAATTGACTCAGAGTCTAGTCGCCATATTAGTGGCAATAGAGTTGCCTCTGTTGCCTATACAACAGTAGGAGAGGATGAGCATTAGGTAGTCATGGGCAACTAAAGTACTTCTCCTATGACCAGAAATGAAAACATCATTGTCAAGATTTCTAAAAATTCTTACTAATCAAACATGTGTTGTATGTTCCAGACATCAGGGTTAACTTGATCTTTGTCTCTCAACTTGTTATGTTTGAGATCAATGTGTCTTTTAAATCAAACAAGGTCATCCTTTCTAAGTTAGGAGAGTACTTAGGTATGAGGTATTGTTCATATGGCCTTTTTTCTGAATGTATCAAATTCTTTTGCTAATAAAATTTGCTCCTCTGCTTATATTGTTTCTCTATTGATATGTGTCACAATAGACTTGAAAATGTTAATTTTAAATATGTACAATAGATGAGATATTTAGGTTTGCTAAAAGATATACCTGGTGTTGTTGATTCAAACAGAAAATGTCAAGTATGTGTTGAGATTAAATATAAAAAGAACTCATATCCTCAAATGTTATAGGAACATTATGAGTTACTAGATTTAGTTCATACAGATCTTGTAGATTTAAAAGAAAATTTATCTAGAGGTGTGAAATGATTGTATATCATATTTGAATATGATTTTCTATGCTATATAAATTTGTACTTATTACATTAAAAATTGAAGTTTTTGAAATGTTTAATAAATATAAAATAGAAGTAGAAAATTGGCGTGACTTATATTATCGCACTAACAAACTCACTTAGGGTTGACATCCCTAAGTTTTTAACCAAAACAACGTGCAATAATACCACCCGCAAGATGATGAATCTTATCGCAGTATAGTTGAGGATCGAATCACAAGGGACAACGTTTTTAAGAATCTTTCTCTAGTCGAATCTAATTGAATCAAGACTAATATTTAGAACAAGGTTGGTTGAAATGAGTTTAATTAAGCCAAAGCAAGGAAAGTAAAAGAGCAGGATTAAAGGTTGATTAAAGATTAATGATGGAAATCTCTGGGATGGTCCCGGGTTTCACCACCACTACACATGCAATCACATCCAAACATCAAACATCCAGTCAAGATATAATCATTCAAATAGAGCTACTGCAGAATCCCCCATACGGGCGTCAGGTTCACGTAAGTATCACCTTAGGTATTAGATGTCTCTTCACCATCCAGATCACATACTTACAGCTTCGAAGATACATAAATCCAAATGAGGTTGTGGGCCCCCTATAGAGGCATCAGGCACACAAAAGCATCACCGTGGGCTAGATGGCTCGTCACCACACAGATCATACACTTATGACCTCAAGGAATCCCATTCTATTTCTAGTTTAGGAGTCAACCGCGTTAATCGACATTCAAAACCTACGCGAACAAGATATATGCAAGAAGACGATCAATCTACAAGCACACATCGACGATTAACAACAAAATGAGAGATTATATACATGTCATAGGATGTTTCACAAAAGGACACGAAAGCATGGGCAGTGGGGCTAGGCCCTGCACCCCAGCGAAAGTAAACTACTCGCTCATTGTGAGAGGAACAAGGATAACAAGAGAGAGAGAAGTTTCCGCCATGAGCATGGTGAAGAAGATGATCCCAGCTCTGTGGAGGAACGATCTTCTACATAACGTCGAGGCAGATCTGGACGAGGAGGGAAGAACACCATGGCAGATGAGGTAGATCTTCTCTCTCCACCTTCTCTTTCTTCTCGTAGTCATCGCTCGCAGCAGGAGAAGCAGCTCGTGGATGAGATGGCAGCGTAGAAATGGTGTAGACGCACCCGATCTAGACCCAGATCGAGATCTAGATCCAAATCTGAATGAGGTGGCTTGCAGATCGGAGTCTTCACTCCAGATCTGGGTGAACAGGCCGCAAAACCACCACGAGGGCAGGTTCTTGGCAATGGAGATCATCTCCTTAGGCCCAGGATAGACCTGTAGCCTAACGACGTCTGGAGATGATGATTTGACTGACTGGAGTCGTGTTCTATTTATAGGCAAACTGGGCACTGACTTAAAATCGCGACCTTGTCACTTCAGCGGGTCGCGACTTTTCTATCACAGACCGCGGTCGTGGCTTCATTTTGCCGCGGTCGCAGATTTTCTATCACAGACCGCGGTCGTGGCTTCATTTTTCCGCGGTCGCGGCTAAGGAATGATAGGTCACGATAATGAAGATGGTCATGGCCCTCTCTGTCTCTATGAGCTCTGTCGCGATCTGCTCATGGTGGCGTAGGCTCCTAGTCGCGACGTCGTTGCTTGATGGGTGGATTTTGATCACGAGTGGTGAAGGGATCGGTCACGATCACTAGAAATAGTAGGTTGACGCTGCTATAAGAAGCGGAGAGCGACAGGGGGCGGGGTGGAGTTGTTGGCGTCAATCGCTGCTAAGCTGCAGATGCAGGCGGTTCTGGAGGTTGAAGAAAGGTGGTGGTGGCGCAACGGTGAGATGGTGCTGTCATGGAGGAGGCGGAAACGGTGGAGAAGCAGGGGCCGCGGTGTGGGTAGCTGGTCATGATTGTCTTGACGGCATCGGTGCTCATGTAGTGATGGTGGAAGGAGCAGGCACTGATCGATGGTGGAGAGATCACGGGCAAGCGAGAGGTGGAGGTCGCGGAAAAGATCGCGGTCGTGGCTCTTGTATGCCGCGGTCGTGGCTAAGAAGGGGATCCTTGGGTGATTAGGGTAGACGCCCGTACAATAGCCGCTAAAGAAATAAAGGGGGCCCGTTGACCAACATTGACCAAGCCTAATCCAAGGGCCAAGATGGATATAGGGCCGAGAAGATAGGGCCCAAAGCTCAAAATGACCTGTATAAGGGTGCAGAAAATCAGTAAAAATAGGAGTAAAATCAATTAAGCCAATATAAGTTGCATATAAGAAGATAAAGACAATAAAAACACGAATGCAACTAAAACTGGGCTAAATGAGATGATTGGACTAAGGTGAATAAGCATTCATCAAAATACCTCAAACTTAAACGTTGCTCGTCCTCGAGTAACACAAAATCTAAAACACTCGCCGGATGAATACTTTCAACTCGTGTGATTGCCTCATCTTCACATCACGATTATTTCTTTTCTGCTCGGTATGACTAAGTGTCTCAACATCCTGAGATCACATGACACATTTTACCATATCTTTGTTTCTGAATTCGCTTCCCAATATCACTTCCTCTCTACTTTTTCCACAATCAAGCATGTCAGAGAGTTTCGTAAGAGTCCAGAGATACCCGCAGAGAAACAAGTGTGCACCTGATTCACTGGTGTTTTTAGGATCAGAGAGGCATTCGTTGTGCCTTTAGGTGGAAAAGGGAGTGAAGGGTGGTATGGAAGGAAGAAATAAATCTCTTCTCTATTCTACTCGAGATTTTTATTATATGATTTGCAATTTCATTGATTGCATTTTTTTCTGTGTGTATCTCTCCTCTATTCGACTCGAGATTGCATTTCTTTTTGTGTGCGCTTAGGCATCTTTTCTTGGTGATACGCCCCTATTTTGTAGCGAGGGGTATGGAAGAAGCGAAAAGAGAGAGAGAGAGAATGTGCCACCCCGAACATAGGGTTTGACACTATTTTGGTTATTTTTGTTTCTTTTTGATGGACAGAGGGGTAATGAGATGATAGAAGAAGTGTAGAAAAGAGTTCAGATCAGAGTGCAACTTGATTTATAACTCAGTGTACAGGGTTGTTCTCTTTATCATACTCTGCTCAAATAATGACTTGATGAGGATCCAGTGGAGGTTCAATGCTATTGTTCCACTAGTCAGATAGGAAGCACAACGTGTTTGATCCCTCTCAGTTTGACAGATACTTACCATATCTATTGATCATGATGTTAGGATTCATAAGCTTCACACGGTGATTTCTAATCATTGGCTAGTTTCAGAAATTATTCTCCTTGAGGCTTCGCTTCGAATAAGGAGGGTATAATGATTCAAAACTGCATGGGAAAACAGGGAAGCTGGCTAGGTAAAGGCTTTAATTGAAACAAAAGCGTCACAAATTCATCAAGTTTCTATACAAACAACTATGAAAACTTTTTGAAAATTTTTGAAAAAATTGCTCAAAATTGCAACAAAATTTCAACAATGAGATCTTAAGTCTGAAACGGATAGGAGAGGGTGGAAAGTAGAGTACATACCACCCACCCTCCACCCCAAACATAGAAATTTGTTCGTCCCGAGCAAACTCTAAATCTGAGATGGAGGGGAAAACTCGTGCCAGTTGGTCTACCATATGTGGTTGCATTCCTTTCGGCGACGCGTCCTCCATCTGAAATCTAAAAAATGGAAACTATCAGAACTTAAGACTGCATCTTGCGATGCATTGCCTACCAGGTGCAAATTTTTCTAAAAATGAAACTAAAAGTAAAAACTAAGTTAAAGATCGGGTTGCCTCCCGAAAAGCGCCTTTGTTTTACGTCGATGGCTCGACGTGATTTCTTTAGCTCTCTAGTAGGTATGTCGGTTTGGACATATTCATCAATTCTTCAGTGCTAGTATCAGCTGTGGTGAAATATCTCTTCAAGCGTTGGCCATTTGCCACAAAATCACCTGACTTCTCACTCCATAAGGTAAATGCACCATGTGGATAGATGCTCTTGACAATGTATGGTCTAGACCATCGAGAACGGAGTTTTCCTGGGAATAACTTCAGTCTTGAGTTGAATAGCAGAACTTGGTCTCCCACTTGAATGTCCTTCCTCTTCAGATGACCATCGTGCCAAAGTTTGCTGCATTCTTTGTAGATTCATGCATTCTCATAAGCCATCATTCAGAGTTCATCCAACTCTTGAAGTTGTAGAATCCTGGTTTCTCCTGCTTTCTTCATGTCACAATTCTGCTGTTTGATTGCCCACCATGCTTTATGTTCAAGTTCCACAGGCAGGTGACATGATTTTCCATAGATGAGTCTGAAGGGTGTTGTTCCAAGAGGTGTTTTGAACACAGTTTAGTAGGCCCACAAGGCGTCATTGATTTTCACTGACCAATCCTTTCGGTTGCGTCCTACTATCTTTTCCAGGATAGCTTTGAGTTGACGGTTTGAAACCTCTACCTTCCCACTAGTTTGTGGGTGGTAGGAGGAAGCGACCTTGTGCGTTACACCATATTTTCTTAACAAAGCTGCAAAGCTTCTTTCCAAAAAATGAGAACCTCCGTCGGAGATCACAGTGCGTGGGACTCCAAAATGGGGGAAAATGATATCTTTAAACATTTTAATGACGGGTTTTGAATCGCTAGTAACCGTTGGTATTGCCTCTACCCATTTGGAGACATAATCCACCGCGATTAGGATGTAGGATAATCCATGTGAGGATGGGAATGGACCCATGTAGTCCACTCCTCAAACATCAAAAATCTCAACTTCTTGCCATAGCTTAAGTGGCATCTCATCTCCTTCCGTAATGTTTCCCGTTCTCTGACACTTGTCACATGACAGAACAAAATTGTAAGCATCTCTGGATATGGTTGGCCAAAAGAACCCACATTGCATAACCTTCAAAGAAGTTTTCTTTGAACTCATATGGCCTCCGACTGGGCCTGCATGGCATTGTTCTAAAATAAGTTGGGCTTCTTCCTCAGCAATGCAACGTCTGTAGAGACCGTCAACACAGAGCTTGAAGAGGTACGGTTCATCCCAGTGATATCGCCTCACATCATGCATGAATTTCTTTAGAGCATTGCCAGTACACTCAGGGTGGATGACACCGACGGCAAGGTAGTTCACATAGTCCGAGTACCAAGGAGTATCTTCTGAGACTTTCATAAGTTGGTCATCTGGAAGAGAGTCATTAATTGGTATCTTCTCAGTTTCTAGAGTGTAGATACAAATTAAGTGGTCTGCTACAACATTTTGTGTGCCTCTTTTATCTCTAATCTCAAGATCAAATTCTTGCAATAGGAGAATCCATCTTATTAGCCTAGGTTTTGCATCTTTCTTTTTTAGAAGATAACGAATAGCAGCATGATCGGTGTAGACAATCACCTTTAAACCAATACGATAGGATCTAAACTTATCAAAGGCATATACGAATGCTAGGAGTTCCTTCTCAGTAGGTTCATAGTTCCTCTGAGCTTCGTCAAGGGTCTTCGATGCATAATAGATGACATGATGTTTCTTCTCTATACATTGGCCCAGGACGACACCCACCGCGTATTCACTGGCATCACACATAATTTCAAATGGGTGTTCCCAATCTGGAGCTCGGAGATGGGTGTTGTTGTAAGGGCATGCTTTAGATTGTTGAAACTCTTGGTACATTCTTCATCAAAATAGAAGTCAGCGTCCTTCAACAACAAGTTTGTCATGGGCTTGGTTATCTTGGAGAAATCCTTAATAAACCTTCTGTAGAATACTACATGACCAAGGAATGCACAGACTTCTCTTACATTGGTAGGGATCGACAGTTTGGAGATCACTTTGATCTTGGCCTTTTCCACTTAAATTCCTCGATTACTGACTCTATGGCCAAGGACAATACCTTCTTTTACCATAAAATGACATTTCTCCCAATTTAGTACTAGATGTGTTTCTTCGCATCATTTGAGGACAAGGGAGAGGTGCCTTAGGCATGAATCATATGAATCCCCATATACAGAGAAATCATCCATAAAAACTTCCATAATGGTTTCGGTTAAACCAGCAAATATGGCTGCCATGCAGGGTTGGAAGGTTGCAGGTGCATTACAGAGTCTGAATGGCATCCTTCTAAAGGCGTATGTTCCAAAGGAGCAGGTAAACATAGTTTTCTCTTGGTCATCTGGATGTATAGGAATTTGGTAGAATCCAGAGTAACCATCGAGATAGCAAAAATATTCCTGATGAGCCAATCGCTCTAAGACTTGATCTAAGAAAGGCATCGGAAAATGATCCTTGCGTGTGGCCTTGTTCAATTTTTTGTAATCGATGCACACCCTCCACTCGGTTACTGTTCGGGTGGGGATGAGTTCATTATCTTCATTCTGTATCACAATAGTGCCACCTTTCTTTGGAACAACATGTACATGACTCACCCAAGGTGAGTCAGATATTGGATAGTTGTTCTGGTAGTGAGTAACTTGATGACTTCGTGGCGGACCACTTCCTTCATATTAGGGTTCAACTTACGTTGATGCTCAACAGTCGGCCTGTGGTCTTCCACCATAGAGATTTTGTGCTTGCAAAGCGCTTGGCTGACCCCAGTGAGGTCGCTCATCTTGTAGCCGATAGCTTTCTTTCTTTTCTTTAATTCTTTCAGGAGTTTATCTTCTTGTTCGATTGTTAGATCAGAATTTATAATAATTGGACAGACCTTGAGATCATCCAAAAACACGTACATAAGTCCCTCAGGCAGGGGCTTCATTTCAGGGGCTTCTGGCTTCTCACACAGCTTTTCAGTTATATTCACAGCTTTGAGTTCCTCAAACCTGGCTTCAGGATCTTCCTCTACAGAGTCGAGGTGAAGGACACAATCCTTAACTTGTTCGTTGATGAAATTTTTAGTAGATGGGTTTGTTAGGGCCACTTCTAAAGGATCGTCTTGTTCATATTCCTCTTGTGTGAGGAGAGACATTTGCTCAATGCAATCAATCAAATAGACTTCTTCCTGCATACTCGGTCTTCGCATGCTTTCAAAAACTTTGAACTCGAGGGTTTCTTTCCCTAGTCTGAGAAGTAAGGTCCCAGCTTCAACGTCGATTAAGGCTCTTCTAGTGGTGAGAAAAGGACGGCCAAAGATAAGAGGGTATCTGGCGTCTTCCTTTATGTCAATGATGACAAAGTCACAGGGGACATAAGAGTCTTTTCCACCCTTAACAGGGACATCTTCAATGAGTCCTAAGGGAAGAGTCATAGAGTTATCTGCAAGTTGTATGGTCATTCCCATTGGGAGGAGTTCTGCAAACCCTAACCTCTTAAAAAGGCTAAGTGACATGATAGAGATGCTAGCACCGAGATCGGCCAATCCCTTCTTACATGAGGAGTCACTGATATGATATGAAATCCCAAAGGATCCCGGGTCTTTCTTCTTCTTGGGCATCTTGCTCTGGATGATATCAGAAGTAGTTGATGCTAGCTTAACTATCTCATATTCTTCAATTATGTACTTCTTTGTGAGGAGAGACTTTAAGTACTTAGTCCAGGTTGGTATCTCATCCAGCGCATCTAGAAAGGGTATATCTACATGAAGCTTCTTCATAGCTTCTTTGAACTTTTTGAATCGAGTATCGAGCTTTGCCTGCTTCAAACGAGCTGGGAAAGGAGGACGAGGCTTGTATACTGGCACATCTGACTCAGGTGTGTCTTCTGCCTCTGTAGCCAAAGGTTCCTCCACTCTTGCTTTGTCTGTCTTATCAGCGGTTGGTTGTTCCTTCGTTTGAGACACATGTATTGTATAGTCTTGGTCATTCACAAAGTCATCATCATTTGTCTCCGCGATTGGTATCTTAACAGGGGGGTCAGAATAGTCTTTTCCAGACCTGGTGGTGACAGCTTTCAATTTCTCTGGGTGCTTAGGATTGTTCTCTAGTTGTCCGATAAAGGTTCCAGTAGGTGGCTTCATGCTAGCTGCAAGTTGAGCTAGTTGAGATTCAATAGTCGTTTGATGGGCTTGCTGGTTAGCTATCATAGTCTGTTGCGACTGCATCATCTTCTCAATAGTAGACAATTTGTCATCAAGATGGATGGGACCGACTTGTTTCCCTTGTTGTTGTTGTTGATAAGGGACTTGGTTGGGGTTCTGAAACTGAGAATTGTTCTGATAATTGTTGTAGTTTCTACTCTAGTAGTTTCCTCTAAAGTTCCCTTGATTCCCGAAACTTGGTTGTTGGTTATACTGGAATCCTGGCGGGCCTCGTTGTTGAGTATTTGAACCAAGTTGTCGTGAGTTTTCCACTCCATAAGGATTTCCATATTGAAAACTTGGGTGGTTCCTATTCTGATTCAGATTATAGTACCCTTGACCAGGGATGGTGTTGGCAGCATTCAGATTTTCCATTTGACTACTATCTCCTTGGGCACATGTATTGCTCAAAACAACATCATAGAGAATGTTACATGCTAGAGTAGAATGATCAGTTCCTTTACATGCTTCACAGAAGAGTGAAGCTGAATTAAGTTGCTCTTGTTGTCGAGGGGGCGAACGTCTTCTTTCATAAGCTGCGAGAGATGATTCTAGATGGTCTTGTTTTGCAACTAAGAGTTTGAGAGATTCAGCAATATACTTGTACTCGGGTGTTGCTTCAGCCATAGCTACCTTCAGCACTCCCTTGCCAACAGATCTACCCCAGTTGGCATGGTGTTCAGCTCCAAGGGTGACAACCTTCCATGCACTATCATAACTCTGACTCATGAAGTTTCCTCCAGACGAGGAATCCAAAAACCCTTCTGATATCATCGTCCACACCTCTATAAAAGATTTCAATGAGTTGATTCTTTGGAATGCCATGATGTGGATACTTGCGTAGAATCTCTTTGTATCTTTCCCATGCTTTAGCTAGGGATTCTCCAGGGACCTGGGTGAATTGTGTTATTTGGCCCCTGATTTCATAGGTGAGAGAAGGTGGATAAAACTTTTCTAGAAAAACATTTTGAAGTTGTTCCCAAGTGGTGATGGGTTCGCATTGCAAAGAGTTATACCAACTCATGGCTCTATCGGCAAGAGAGTATTTGAAGAGACGGAGTCTGATGGCATCATCCGTGACTCCATTTTGCTTTGTCATGGTGCATAGGTCTATAAACCTTAGAAAATGTTCTTGACTATCTTCTCCTTACTTACCATATAAAGGGCTATTTTGAAGCAACGTGATCCAATGTGCTCAGATCTCAAAGTTGGGAGTGTTGATGGGAGGAGGTTGCACTGGGTGATGAACGTCAACAGCTTTAGGGATCGAGAATTCTCTAAGGTCTTTTTGTAGCTCAGCTTGTTGAGCTGCTGCTTGAGCTGCTTGGATATCTTCTTGAACTGCGGCTCGGGCTTCTTTCATAAGCCTATCTCTTTGTGCTTTAAGGGCTTGAGCTACCCTTCGATCAATTTCCTCCTCTTGAGCCATTCTTGCTTGGTTCTCTCTGTACTGACGGTGAAAGGTTCTATCTATCTCAGGGTCAAAGCTAGCAGAGAGTCTGGGACTGTCTGAGCGGCGCATACACTAGACTTTGTGGGTACCTAGGATGAAAAGATCTTTTACTGGTGAGATGGACGGAGTAGAACCGAATTCAAGTTTATATGATCGATAGTATCAAAAGTAAAAGAAAAACCTAAATTAGTCTCAAAAGAACTAGATTTAACTAGACGATTCCGTTGTACCCGGCAACGGTGCCAGAATTTGATATGGCTTATATTATCACACTAACAAACTCACTTAGGGTTGAAATCCCTAAGTTTTTAATCAAAACAACATGCAATAATACCACCCGCAAGCGAACGAGTCTTATCACAGTATAGTTGAGGATCGAATCCCAAGGGATAACATTTTTAAGAATCTTTCTCTAGTCGAATCTAATTGAATCAAGACTAATATTTAGAACAAGGTTGGTTGAAATGAGTTTAATTAAGCTAAAGGCAAGGAAAGTAAAAGAGCAGGATTAAAGGTTGATTAAAGATTAATGATGGAATCGCTGGGATGGTCTCGGCTTTCACCACCACTACACATGCAATCACATCCAAACATCAAACATCCAGGTAAGATATAACCATTCAAATAGAGCTGCTGCAGAACCCCCCATACGGGCGTTAGGTTCGCATAAGCATCACCTTAGGTATCAGATGTCTCGTCACCTTCCACATCACATACTTATGGATCCGAAGATACAGAAATCCAAATGAGGTTGTGGGCCCCCTATACAGGCGTCAGGCACACAAAAGCGTCACCGTGGGCTAGATGGCTCGTCACCACACGGATCATACACTTACGACCTCAAGTAATCCCATTCTATTTCTAGTTTGGGAGTCAACCACATTAATCGACATTCAAAACCTATATGAACAAGATATATGCCAGCAGACGATCAATCCACAAGCACACATCGACGATTAACAATGAAAAAAGAGATTATATACATGCCATAGGATGTTTAACAAAAGCATATGAAAGCATGCGCAGCGGGGCTAGTCCCCGCACCCCAGCGAAAGTAAACTACTCGCTCATTGTGAGAGTAACAAGGATAACAAGAGAGAGAGAGAGGTTTCTGCCATGAGCATGGTAAAGAAGATGATCGCAGCTCTATGGAGGAACGGTCTTCTACACAAGGTCGAGGCAGATCTGGGCGAGGAGGGAAGAACACCACGGCAGACGAGGCATGTCTTCTCTCTCTACCTTCTCTTTCTTCTCATAGTCCTCACTCGCAACAGGAGGACCAGCTCGTGGATGAGATGGCAGTGTAGAAATGACGTAGACGTAGTAGATCTAGACCCAGATTGAGATCTAGATCCAAATCTGAACGAGGTGGCTTGCAGATCTGAGTCTTCACTCCAGATCTCGGTGAACAGGCCGCAAAACCACCATGGGGGCATGTTCTTGGCAATGGGGATCGTCTCCTTAGGCCCAGGATAGACCTACAGCCTAACGGCATCTGGAGATGATGATTTGACTGACTGGAGTCGTGTTCTATTTATAGTCAGGCTGGGCACTGACTTAAAATCGCGACCTTGTCACTTCAGCGGGTCGCGACTTTTCTATCACAGACCAAGGTTGTGGCTTCATTTTGCCACGGTCGTGGATTTTCTATCATAGACCGCGGTCGTGGCTTCGTTTTGCCGCGGTCGCGGCCTTTGCCACGGTCGCGGCTAAGGAATGACAGGTTGCGATAATGAAGACGGTCGTGGCCCTCTCTTTCGCTATGAGCTCTGTCGGGATCTGCTCATGGTGACGTAGGCTCCTGGTCACGGCGTCGTTGCTTGATGGGTGGATGTTGATCGCGAGTGGTGAAGGGATCGATCACGATCACTGGAAGTAGTAGGTTGACGCTGCTGTAGGAAGAGGAGAGTGGCAGGGGGTGGGGTGGAGTTGTTGGCATCGATCGCTGTTGAGATGCGGATGCATGGCGATTCTGGAGGTTGAAGAAAGGTGGTGGTGGCGCAGCGGTGAGGTGGTGCTGTCATGGAGGAGGCACCAATGGTGGAGAAGCAGGGGCCGCGGTGTGGTTAGCTGGTCGTGATTGACTTGACGACATCAGTGCTCATGTAGTGATGGTGGAAGGAGCAGGCGCTGATCGATGGAAGAGTGATCACGGGCAAGCGAGAGGTGGAGGTCGCGACAAAGATCACGGTCGCGGCTCTTGTATGCCGCGGTCGTGGCTAAGAAGGGGATCCTTGGGTGATTAGGGTAGATGCCCGTACAGTAGTCGCTAAAGAAATAAAGGGGCCCGTTGACCAACATTGACCAAGCCTAATCCAAGGGCCAAGATGGATATAGGGCTGAGAAGATAGGGCCCAAAGCTCAAAATGACTTGTATAAGGGTGCAGAAAATCAATAAAAATAGGAGTAAAATCAATTAAGCCAATATAAGTTGCATATAAGAAGATAAGGCCAATAAAAGCACAAATGCAACTGAAACTGAGCTAAATGAGATGATTGAACAAAGGTGAATAAGCATTCATCAAAAATCAAAATAACAAGAAAATAATTAAAATGTTTTTGCTGAGATACATGTGGTGAATATAATTGCTCTCGTTTTTAATAATTATTGTGTAACTCATGGTATTATACATGAATACACTCCTCCATATTTGCCTCAGTCAAAGGATATAGGTGAATGTAAAAATAGAACTCTAAAGGAGATGATGAATTCTATTTTAATTAATTCAAGAAAACCCACCAACTTGAGGGGGAAGAGATTTTATCATATTGTTTTCTTTAAAATTGTATTCCTATAAGGAATATGAATAAGAATCTATATGAATTATGAAAAGGATATCCTCCTAACTTAAAATATCTCAAAGTATGGGGGTGCTTAGATAAGGTCTTATTAACTGAACCTAAGAAACAGAAATTGGGATCTAGAACTCTAGATGATATTTTTGTAGGTTATGCTCAAAATAGTGCATCATATAGATAATTAGTTCTTAGAAGTAACAACAATGTTGTAGAACCTAATAGATTGTTGAATCTTAAAATAGAGTATTTTTTGATCATATCTTTCCTATGAAAACTTCCTTGGAAATTTTTTCTAATCCTTGAAATAAAATTTTAGAGAGCATCCCAAGTACATTCAATACTAATGATATTTTAGAACCTCATGATGTAGAACCTAGAAGATCCTCTAAGATGAGGAAGGAAAAGAATCTTGATGATGACTCCTATTCCTTTACTATAAATTATGACCCTCTATCTTACAATGGTGCTTTTAATTCATCTGATTCCTCCTTATGGAAGGATGCAATTAATAGTGAGATCAAATCTATATTATCTAATCACACATGAGAATAAGTAGATCTTTCACTAGGTATCAAACCCACAAGGTGTAAATAGATATTTAATAGAAAATTAAAAACTAATGGGATTAGATAAATACAAAGCTCGATTAGTTGCTAAGGGAAACAAACGACAAAATGATATTGACTATTTTGATACCTTTACTCTTGTAACTAGAATCTCTTCAATCAGGATTTTGATTGCTTTGGCATCTATTGAAAAATTAATTATACATCATATCGATGTTAAAACTGCTTCTTGAATGGAGATTTACATGAAGAAATTTATATGGATCAACCCAAGGGTAATGTTGTCCAGGGAAAAGAACATATGGTATGCAGACTAATCGAATCTCTATATGACTTGAAACAGACACCTAAATAATGGCATGAGGGATTTGATAAAGTCATCATATCATATGGATTCCATATAAATAAAGGAGATAAATGTATATATTCTAAAGTCGATAATCAAGGTTGTGGTACTATATGTCTTTATGTGGATGACATGTTTATATTTGACACTGATATTGATATCATCAATAATACAAAAAGTCTTTTAGATTTTAATTTTGACTTGAAAGATATGACATGAGCAAATGTTATTTTGGGAATTAAACTTCTTAAAATTGATGATTGCATCATGCTCTCTCAAGAACATTATGTTGAGAAAATTTTCAAAAGATTTTTGATGTTTGATTGTAAGCCAGTTAGTATACCTTTTAACTCTAATTGTAATCTTAAGAAAAATAAAGGTGCTAGAATTCAACAAATAAAATATGGACAATTAATAGTAAGCTTGATGTACTCAATGAATTGTACTCGACTAGATCTAGCATATGTTGTTGGGAGATTAATTATATATTCTCGAAATCCTAATAAGAATCATTGGGATGCTTTACATAGGGTTTTAACATACCTAAAAGTCACAATGAATCATGGATTCACTTTTTGTGGATCTTCAATTTTTTTAAAAGGATTATGTCATGCCAATTGGAATTCTGATTCAGATGAATTGAAATCTACAAGTGAATACATCTCCACTTTGGAAGTGATGTGTCTTAGAAATCCACCAAGTAAACATGTATAGCTCGTTCCAACATGAAATTTGAGTTTATTAATTTGGAAAAGGTTGGAACTAAAATTGAATTGTTAAGACATGTTCTAATGGATCTTCCTAATTGGGAGAAACCTTCTCCACCAGTGCATATATGTTGTGATAATCAAGCTACTATAGTGAGAGTTAAAAACAATGTTTATAATAGGAAGTGTAGATATATTCATCTATATAATAATATTGTGAGGTAGCTTATATGTGATTGCATAATCTCTATGGATTATGTGAAACTAGAGTTGAACTTAGCTGATCTTCTGACAAAGTCATTAAGTCAAAGACTTGTGAACAACACATTGAGAAGAATCACGTTATGCCCATACCAAGGGTCAAAGTTATGGACACCCAACCTTCATGAATGGAGATCTCGAGAAGGGAAAAATGAAATTATTGTGGACTCAATGTATTGTAATGATTTGTATCTCATTCTTATGATGTAAATAATAATATGTAGTAAGTTAGTTGAATATATTTTATTCTTAATGAATTTCATAGCCATTAACGGTGGTGCGTACAGTTGCAATATATACTCAATGGAAGCCTAACTATATGAGTGTGGAGTGAGGTTGTTCCTGTTGAGACATGGACAAGTCTCAAGAGCAGTCATGAATATTTCCAGTAGGCGCATGGCCTAAAGGTGCCAAAGCGTAAGAATGACAATTGATTTTATGAATGTAATGTGAGTAATAAACTTCTAATCAGATAAAATGAGAACCAGTTCAAAAATATAGTGTCACTAATGCTCTACAGATTATATACATATACTCTATACTTTGGTTCAAAGAACATAGTTGTACTAAACCTTTTGCATACCATTTGTGTAAGTTCTTCCAACGACTTACTCAAATTGATTTAATGTTGTTATGAAATAGTGGGAGATTGTTGTAATTTCTACTGTATTTCAAACCAAAGGCAAAAGTTATTATCCCACACTGGTAGTCTCAAGAACTTCCCTCCTACTTATATATGGATGCTCACGCATTAGAATTTGAGAAATAAAAGAGAACTTGGGCTATGTACGCTCATGGCGGGGCAGTCCTAACGGGTTTGGGCCGGTCCGATCCGGAAACCTTTTAATTAGGCACGTCAGGCATGTCGCATCCTACGTACAGGCACAACCCCGACTTAATTTTGTCACTTTATCCACGTAACAATTTTAACATATGTTGTAACTTTTCAAAGTTGCAGTTGTGACTATTTGAAAGAGTCAAATCACTGGTGTCCTTTCGTTTAACAACCTCTGTCGCAACCTTCTATAAAATGAAAATGCTCACGAGTCTTTACAATAGAAAATAGAAACTCTCTCACGAGCTCGGTTTCTTCTGCGTTGTGTTGTTGCCTCTAACGCTGTCTGAGTGATCAGTGACAGAATAATCGAGTGTTGTTCGCCGGAGAATGTGATTTGAGAGTGCACACATCGTCGCTCTAAATGTTGTTATATCTTGACAGAGTGGCCGCCACATTTATTGCTGCACTGACGTTCAGAAGTACTCTTAAAAACAATGTACACTTGCATGACTCAACCAGTATCATTTCTTATTTACAATTCCCTTGTTTAGATCCACCGAGTGAGACCCTACTTGATGATGATGATGATGCCTAGCAATAAGTTTGGTCCCCTCATTCCGTTCATCAAGCAAAGAAACAACAAATATTGCAATATGATTCTCACGTGGTCTTCGTCTTACGACTGATGAATCTGCCAAAAGTGTGTACATCTGCAACTTGGTTTTGCCAGAAGTGTCTACATTTGTTGAATTTGTGCGTTTCAAATATAATACGTGTCCGCTGTGAGGAGTTATTACAACCCTGTCACAACCGAGAAAGAAAGTATTTAGTTATTGTTATAAACCTCTCCTTTTGTGTGCATTTGGAATAATAATTAGTATTGATTGTTTAGATCAACATTTCAGTGCCCTTAACTTCACTTCTACTTATTATACGTCTCTTTGTACATATACGAATTTACAAGCGACGCAAAACTGTGACCTGCAAAATGAGACCGGCCTAATCCGGAAAACACGTAAGTGAGTGTATTATGATCCTGCATGTATAAGGGTGCAAATTTGGACTTCAGTGAACAATCTCGTCATGAATAAATCCTCAGGACGAATGGCCCAACTCCTTAGGTTGAAAGCGGCAAGGTATTTGCAAGATAAATTAACTAAACACGGCATATTAGTTTATGTTTGTTATGCCGTTAAAAGGATAGGTAAGATGCCGTTAGACTTAGTTAACCTAATAATCTTCGATTAATGTGTCGTTTGAAATTCTCACGGCATAAAACATGTTTATCTGTCGTGGATATTTATTTCCCAATGAGCCCCTCTAATAAATTTTTCAAACCTCCAATGATATTGACGAACAGGACATAATAGACTTTGTACAAATACAAAAAAATTATTTACTTGTCTACCAAATAACAAACATCTTACTGTTAAGTTTATTTGTCATTATTTCAAACAACAGTTATCTTACACAAAATTAACATATTACTGTGGTAAGTAAACGCAGCATGATGACGTACCAATCACAACACCACGGACAACCTACCGGATGGAAGAATCATCCCAGAGCCACGATCAGTGTGGAGTGGCCACACTTTTAACCTTATTTCCATTTTTCTCGGAAGTCCTTAAGCGATATTAGGAAGACAGAGAAAGTGAATACTGAGTACAGACCTCACGAATTAAAGTTGAAAATACCACGGCTCATTTCTGTTTCGTTTGACAAAGCGATTAAGAATCACTTGGATAGGATTAAAATTGATGATGGGGAACTGTAGGTAGCTCGGCTATTGCCCACATGAAACAAATGATTGTGAATGGACAAACATGATTATATTTTCTAATACTAGTAAACACACACGTGCACATGCACGTGTCATATTTTACATATATAGTTTGTATTAAACAAATTTATCAAACAACATGTGTTATGTAATTGTCAAAACAAGACAAAAACTCAGACGTTCATTATTCAAAAGTCCCAACAATTGTATCTTATTTAGAAAACCCATCATGATGATATCAATAACATACCATCACTATTCAAGTTTGTGCATAAGAGAAAAAAAATCCAATTAGTATATAAATAATTGTGCTTGGTTACCTGTACAAGTAAAAATATTTCATATAGCATGAAAAATATAATAGTAAAACGAACTCCATGACACCACAAACATAATTCCATCCAAAAAAATGTTACACTCATTTTTTCAACACAACCTACTAAAAAACCAATAAGTAACAATAAAAGTCAATCAATGGATTTGCACATCACAAATATATAAGCGTAGGATGTTAATATTCTTCCAAAAGAGAAAGAATCAACATAAGGAATAATTTTAATATAAATAAATCTTTTTAATTGAGACATGAAAGTGAAGCCAAGTCTGTCGATAGTCCACTCCCTTTCTAAATGGTGGATGCCACCACCAAATTCATTTAATTCATTCTCATATAATCTCAAACATCATAGCAACCATTCATAAATCACATCATCGCCAAACGTAGGCACATTTTGAGGTTGAGAACTAATGAGGAGATAGGCTTCTAAGCTTCTAGAAGGTACTGCATGAAAGGAAATTAGTGCATAAAACTTTTATATGAAGTTCAACATTGAGAAAAATTAAGCATTAATATATGATATTGGGAAGAAAAAAAAGCATACCAATAAGAGATAGAACGAACGAAAGAGATGTCTGAGAATGAATTATAAGAGTAATGTAATTCAAAAGAAGATAAAGAGTAAAAGACCTAAGAGATATATAGGAAGCAGTTGCTATAAAATAATTGGATAGATTGAGATCCACATGGTATATTGTCTTTGTTATTTATAAAATTAAAAGAAAATAGAAGAATATTCTTATGAATAGATCTTAGATATAAAACCTTAAATTAAAGGACAAGAATATGTCACAATCATTTAGGAACTCAAAAACAATATTAGTAATACGCCTCAGTTTATCAACCATTTTAGGAAAATAAGTTAAAGTCATATTTGTAGTTTTCTTTGTTAAACTAATGAAAACATGGTTGATGACGTTACAAAATATGGAACGTACACATAATTAGAGGAAACCAGGTGTGGTTGCATCTAGGACAAAAATGCTATAGATGAAACAAACTATACATAATTTGACGCATTACATAAGATACACAAGGATGGAAATTTTCTTTAGTTGCATTGGTGCTAGACAAATGTTGAGAAGGAGAGACTTTCTTGTAGCCATTTAGAGGCCCAAAAATAAAATAGGTAATCACCTTGGTGCTAGATTCTTCATTTTTTGACCCACAGATACAAATTAGCCTCTAAAAAAATAAAATGCAAGGCTATTATCTTAATAATTTTTCCTTTTTCGACATTGTCCTACTAATAATAAATAGTCATGCTACCGTATCTTTCGTCTTGCTACTACATCATTAGAGAAGACGATATTGTAACTCAATTTACGGTGGCCAAGTATACACGAAGAGATAAGAGCGACAACAAATCAATGGATGAAGAATGAAACATAAACTTTTGGAGGGTGGGAGAGAGAATTGTGGAGTCATTAACGATTGACCCAATAGCAGAGAGTGTAAGAACAGAAGCTTATCATATGCTCATGGAATCTAATGGGAAAGAACGAACTCATCAAAAATAAAAGAAAAAAATGTAAAGATAGATTTTTACAAATTTATTATTCGATTATGGAGTAAATTTTGAACTTAATTGTTGTTAGACGGTTACTGCCAGGACTGAGGGATAGGAATCCATGCATTATGACAACAACTAATAGAGAGAAGCATATCTAATTAATAAGAGTAGAATGGTGAGAGAATAACAAATAAAATAAAAAGGTCTGGAAAAAGAGGGTGTGTGTCATTTCTAAATAAGGCTATCTTGTAAGCATACACAAAGAGATGAAAGTGACGATCACACATGTACCAAGAATAAAACTAAAACACAATGTGAGGTAATAATTGAGTTATTAAGGATTAAGTCAGCAGTGGAGATAGATAGTGCATGGGGAGATGTCTAGTATTTATAGGAGGCAATGGGCAGGGCCGCAGGAACTTGTAAATAAGTAACAGAAACAAAAACGTGATGATAATGTTGTGCAAATTGGTCTTTTGATCATGGACTCAATTGCAAAGATAATTGTGGCAAGGCATTTGCCACCATGATTATGGAAGAGGAATGGTGGAGAAATTTTGTCAGGAGATTATGGCCACAAGTAAGAGAGAAGTATAACTTATTACCGAGAGTGATAAGATGAGAGGAAAATCTAAGAAAATTTAAAAATTCTAAGCAAACATGTCAGAAGAGAGCAAGTCAAAGAATTTGACTCATTGATTGACAACAACTTTTCTCGAAAAGAAAACAAATGGCATTGTTGTAATCAATAAAAAAAAACTCACTCCTTTTATGATAAGTATAGATTCAAATGTCATGAGGTTGAAATAGAAATGATGAAATTTATTTAACATGTACTTAGATAACAACGTCTCTTTACTGTTCAAAGAAGATAGTTCTCACGTGCATTTATGTGTTAGATTACTGTGGTTACATGTATAGACGTGCCATTAATTCTTAAATCAAGAATAGCAAAGGAATCTCGTGAGTGTATTAATTAATGATAGGCAGTTTGAGATAAAAGTGGGGCACGAGTGTGGTGAGTTACAATTAGATAAATTCTTGAGATTTTAAATAATTTGCAAGGCTTGCATATAGAAAGACTATGCATGTAAATTGAAAAACGACGAAGATGTGCACACAAAAAAGTGTTGCCAAAGTATGAAACAATTTAATTAGGTAAATGTACTTACTGGATTTTAGGTATAGATGAATGATGGAGCAAATAATAGTTGTAGAATTATTAGAAAGACTACAGATGATCAAGTAGACCGATAGTAGTGATACCACGCCTCCTCTACAAACCAGAAAGATAGAATTGTGAATTAAAATTTAAGAGGTTGCAAGATAACTGTTGAGTTTGAGGTCGGCAATGATACCACGTATTAGCTAAAATCCATTGAGAATGAAGTAATATGGGTACATTTGAGACCTGACTATGAAGGGAACACTCGTTGGCACTTGTTGCTTATGAGGTGCAGATTTGTACATCTTCCTTTTCATTAACCTCATCGTTATTCAACTCTGAGTCCGGGTCCAACTTGTCTCTTGCAATAGCATTTGAAACAGCAGTAACCCGAGCACCTAACAAAGATACAAAGCACAACCGCAAACTTTAGGAGGTATACAACACAGTGAATGTGGATATGGCAACACCTCTTCCTCCTACTGGAATCTGCATTCGATTAGTAGTATTGCCAACTAACAACTAACCCAACGACAAAGATGGCAAGCAACACGTAAGACAATTATTAACCCAAACTTGAGGATACATAGAACCTTTTGCCAAAAGGTATTCAACGCTGGTAGTGGTTTTTCTGGAAATAGGAGAAGAAGTCCAACCATCCATCCCGTCCTCTACTATTATCGTTGCCTTCAAAACAACACGATTTGTCTATCCTCATTTGGTGTCCAACTTCTAGTTTCTCCAGTACATCTAAATAGCAATCACTCCGTAGGTGGTTAGACAAAGACTATTGTAGCGAGAGTTCTAATATTTATGCCCATTGAGGCTGTGATGGTGGTATCTCTGGAGGCTGCTAGCACTGTTGTTGTGGATGTTTGACACCTGGCTTCCTTTTTCGGCTTCCTTTTCTGTTAATACACCATCACCTAGGACGGGTCGTCTTCAATCTTCTTTCAGCTGCACGAACAAGACCGTTTGCACTGATCATCCTATAAATAAGCACCACGGGGTAGAAACATTTATTATGAGTGGAATCAATAACAATATCTAACCATTTGCAACAACTACTGCAATTAAAAAAGGAGGGATAGAATTCCAGTAGCCAAGAAAGAGTATAATGATTTGTCGGTGTCTTCAATCGTGGTCCATTAATTACTGACCACTGTCGCCGATGGTATTCTCGTCAGTCTTCCTCGCCTTCCACTCTCTGTGGTTAGTGTGCATTTTCCATCAAGGATGAGAGGGGAAAAAGATGGAAAGAGAGAAACAACAATAGTATTGTGAATAAACCGTTGGGTGGACGTGGATAGAACAATGCATTGTTAGTCGTGCTTTATCTATAACCGCTTCCATGTCTCAGATTTTTAGGACGTGAATAGAATTGAAATTCAATCGGAAACTAGCAAAGCGGGAACTCACAGTCACGCTCATCTTTTTTTGTGCCAAAAGAAACGGCTTGGTAGTTGTTGAATCTAACGTTGTTTCAAAATGGAGATAGGTTAGATTTTTAAGGAAGAGAGAAGACCGAGGACTTAGTCAATCGTGAGGTTGTTGGACAATAGAGATGGAGAACGTGGCTTGAAAAAGTAGTTTTTTTATGGAGAGTTAAAAGAGTAGTAAATTTAATATATTTTCGGTAATAATATGTATTCATGTATTGTCCTTGTTTCAAAATGAGGATATGTTAGATTTTTAAGGAAGAGAGAAGACCGAGGGCTTAGTCATCGTGAGGTAGTTGGACAATAGAGATGGAGAACGTGGCTTGAAAAAGTAGTTTTGTATGGAAAGTTAAAAGAGTAGTAAAGATAATTTTATTCATTGTACAAACTCATTTTGTATTGAATTATCTGTGAATATCAAATAAAAACAATTTGCGTTGGTAGGAAATGAGTTTGACTGATGGTTATGGGTGAGAGAGAGAAGGATGAAATTCAAATTCAAACGTGAGAGAGTTAAAAAAAAAAGCGAGTTCCGGTTTTTCAAACTAAATCGTTTGTGTGAAGTAAAAAAAGCTAAAAAAATGTGAGAGCAGCTTGAGTGAAGGAGAGTGCAAGCTTTTACCACATTGGCAAAACCGTGGTATGTGATTGGTCAATATGACTTTGGGCGGGTGTATTTGAACTGTCTGCAAAACTCGCTCTTTTTATAGTAGTATAGACAAGAGAAGTGGACAATGATTTTGGAACCCGAGTTCATTACCATAAAGATCTCTCGTGGTAACTAGAAGAGGAGGGCAACCCATGATAGAACCTCTCGCTCTGCCAAGCACTATACGGTGTGTTGTTTGCTTAAACCAAATATTGTCCATATAAGGCTTAAAAGGTCGTGTTCTAAAAATCTGAAAAGTTCTTGTGGTGGCATTCCAACAAATTTTTACCCAAGGACGTTCCCTTACAAACCTTCTAAAAGTTAATAAAGAACATCAAACTCGTCAAATGTAGGTTTTAGATGTCTGAGCTTGTTGTTTTTATTGATTTACAAAAACTTACGAACACACATCAAGGGAAGTACTTTGGTTGTGAGGAAAACCCGCCCCCATCCAGTCTGTTGATTTACAAAAACATACGAACGCACATCAAGTGGATGTACCAAAACGTAGTAAGTTCCATTATGTGGGATTTCACTCATTCATAAGCATAGCGACCTTCACGGTACGTATGTCGTAGTAGCACAACAAGATGGATGAAGTTGAGTAGAACACGAATACTTTGTGACCATAAGTCCCGTCTTGTTTTATAGAGAAAAAACATGACAAGCAACCTTGAAGGAAAGTGACTATTGAAATGTGAAGGAAAAAGGTGTCAACAAGATGGATCTAGAAGAAATTTGGAAGAATCTTGAGGTTAGACTCACTAATATTTTGGAAACATAAAAAGATAAACAATCAGAAGTAACTTTCTCTTATAGAAGATAAAAGCATAGATGGGGTGGAAGAAGGATATACACCAACAAGACAAAACTTAAGGCAATTCCAATACTAAAAACCCTAGTATATCTGTTGTGGTTTCTTAACCACAAGGAAAATCACCTTTGTTCATAAACAACAAAAATATAAATATACAATAGAATCTATACTACTTGATCTCTCCTTTTTGTTATCTTTGAGTGTTATACTTTGATGTCACTGTCACTATTAGCTTATAGAGATTAAGGAATACATATGAGATCAAGAAAAACTTATTTCATAACACTTCAATCTTTTTCCTTTTTATTATTAAGCATTGCATATGTTTTATAAAATCAAACACACACAAGTAACAATGACTATATCTTCAAGCTAATTATAACATGACTCAAACATACTAGTTTATTTAATCATCATCATTTTTGAATGAATATTGAATCTTTCCATTGTTATATATATTAGGTACAATAAAGAAAGTGCAACACTTAAATATATAGAACACTCTTTATAATTACTTGGACCTAGAGTGACATGGATCGACTTTGAAACTACTCTACTAATGACTAGATTTATAGACATACACATGTACTATAAGATATCTAAAGGATCAAAATAATGCAAAAGTTAATTTGAGTAGTGGGGTGAGATGCTAGCCCCATGAGTGGATAACTCTATGCATGAATATAGTGTACCTAAATAAGTAGTACATACTATAGAGGGTGTGAGTTTATAAATAAAGTATTAGAGTAGTGTAATGCTAGCACACAATAACTCAGAAAGATATAAAAGTAAAACTACATCAGGAACTATTCAACATGAACAAAAACCCAAATTCAGATTTCTCTTTAATAAACATCTCGATCTTACACTAATACTTTCCACAACATGAGTACTAAACTGACTACTTTCTCTTTCATATTTCCTTTAGACTTGTTGGGATTCTACCATCCAAGGAAAATCCACTACTGCATGACCTAAAATACATGTGTTAAGGTGTAAACCCATGAAAGTTCATATTTCTAACCAGACTAACTTCAATCAGTAAAGAGGTTTCCACTACTAGTCTAATTGTGGGTAAACAATACCTATAAATTTTTGTCCCATGTCCTGTTATTCAAGAGGGGCATCCTGGCTATGAATACTTTAAATCTATTCACATTTGTAAGATCACTACTACAGAAAATGCTTTTTACAACAGTTCCTTTTCTCAATTTACAACAGATGTTAACCGTTGTATTAGATCGCGTGGTCTTATGGGGGGTGCTTTACACAACATGTGATCGCATGTTGTGTTAGATGTATTTTATACAACAGTTGAAACATGTTGTCTTTTAAGGAATGGCCTGTTGTAATATGGGTATTTTACACAACATGTGGTGCACCTGTTGTAATATATATTATACAACAGTTGAACGATGTTGTCTTTCGCTAAACACACCCGTTGTAATAGGGGTATTTTTTACAACATGTGGTTCACCCGTTGTAATATATATTATACAACAGTCGAAGCATGTTCTCTTTCACTAAACACACCTGTTGTAATAGGTAGGTCTATTACAACATGCAGTGCACCTGTTGTAATATACATGTTTATACAACAATTGGAGTATGTTGTCTTTCCATACATTTAACCATTGTAATAGGAGTGTTTAGACAACATGGTGTGTGACTGTTGTAATATACACAATTTATACAACATGTTATGCATGTTGTAGTTCACTAGAAACACCTGTTGTAATAGGTGTATTTTTCCTGAAAAACCTGTTGTAATAGGTGTGGATAACACAACATGTGTTGTTTGTTGTAGAATCATATATTTTACAACATATCATTAACTGCTGTCTTTGATTAGAGTTTTACAGGTCATATATCAAACCAATTGTATTAATCAAATTAATCATATTATTAATAAACTATAATAAATATGCAATAATACTTTTTCATTTCACAAACAAACACATAGTTGAATAAAATTTCCATCAAACCTTGAAAGAAAGTCGTACTAAATTTAATTAATATTAAATCATCCATACAACGATTAAATAATACAAAGTACTGAGTATCCACTCTAGAATCCAACTGAAAATTAACTAAAAAAGTTTCACACATTGGTCTATGCTAAGGAATAAATGTCTCCTCCACATATCACATAATCTTATGTGTGCTCAAGAACACATGTCGCCCACTCGTTTCGGACCTCATCGATTTCTTCTTGGTTGAAGCAACGACCAATATACTTCGAATAGTACTGCAATCATATGACAAATATATCAACATATTGTGATTTTTTCAATTTATTTAGAAATTTGAACAAACTAAAAGAATATAATGTTAAGTAGCTTACACATTCAGGAATATTTCTATTTCTCGCATCAAAGATGTCTTTCATATACTTCAGCACATAATATCCGCAATCTGTATTGTTCGGCTGCTTTGGACACTGTATAAAATAAATATTAATTTGTTATCGAAATAATTGTGAGAACTTGTTAGCAAATAAGAGGATGGAAAGGTATAATTAAATAGCCAGAAAACTTAATAAAAAGTATGTGTAAACAAAATAAAAAATGCTATAAGAGTTGTGTTTTGGAAAGCGTGAAGCGTGCGGATTGCCCACCTTGAAGATTGAAGCAGATAGCGGGTTTTGAAGCGGAACAAAGCGGGCACTTTTTGAAAAAACAGTTTACATCATTTTAAATAAATCTGTAGTTTTGTGACTGTTGTACTACCAACAAGAAGAAATATTACTCAACAGTCAAGTGTTTTGAATAATATTTCACTACTTCAAATGACTTTCACAGATCAAAATGAGTCTTAATATTGATTTCTAATTAGTAATTAATTAGAATAGTCATGTAATATGTAATCCGCTTATTATGTATAATTTATTTCTGCTTATTTGCTAGGTTGTTAATTATTAAATGCATTATAGGAACAAAAAGTAGCGCACACGTGCACATGCACAAATAACATTAAATTAGTTTAATTCATATTTGATAATTGATATTTTATAAATTTTATTTGAGCTATCATGTTAATTATGTTGATTAACGGTTAAAATATATTTTTTTTGTGTTATACATTACTATTTATGTTACTATGGTGTGCATTTTTGGTATGTTTAAATACTCTTTATACCAACAACATAGAAAGAGTATTCGTACATATTTTGTAAGTATTATCTTTTATTAAAATTTTCAGTTTCACTTAAATTTTGTTTACATATCCACATATGGATCTATCATTGGTTTAACGTCAATGATTTATCAACCACTCCTCTGTAGTTTCACCTATGGATCTATACCAAGTGAATCAACCGCTCATTCAAATTTCTATGACACTTTGTTAAGCTTTATAAATATTGGTGCTTAGATCTTTTATTGGTATAGCCTCAAGCCTTCACCTCTTGTGGGGATGTCATGGCATTACACCAAGGAGAACTTATAGGATATGTAAACTTTTCAAAATATAGAGTCGAACTTAAATAAATTGAATATGGCAGAAGAAATAATGGCTTTAGTAGAGACAAACAGCAAAACTGATTCAAATCATGTAGCTTATCTCAAACGAATATAAAATTTACAAAGAAATTGTCACCGTGAGGAAAATAATTGAGAATGTGTGAATAAAGACTCTAGTTGTACCTGATTGTAGGGTGAGTCTGGGTAGGGATTTGTGCAGTTATGTACGTAGGATGGTCCGTTGTTGAAGCAATCACTCATAGTAGAGAGCTCTTTAAATGTCAAATGCATTAGCAATATATAAAGAAATGGTCACCAGACAATTCTTGCAATGACTCGTGATACTTGTCGTTGAAGCAAAACTGTCCATAATCTAAAGGTTACTGTGATTGATTTCTGACATAATGACGATCTCCTTTTAGAAGTCAGTGACCATTAAATATTCAGGGGAAATCAGCGACCTACAAAATAAAAAAAGTGTAAGATACTCTGATCAACCAGGAACCCATGAAAAATAAGATGTCAAGGGAGGGTCGTTGGCTTTTCCCCCAGCTACGACTGCGGTTGAATGTTAACAGAAAGTACACACCATGTGGCCCAATGTTTCTAGATTTCCTCGTCCAGGGAGCATACACACAATTAACCGCGTCGCTTTTGTAAAGTATCGTCTTCTAGGTTCACCAAGCCACCATTCTAGTCTACTCGACTTTGTCAAAGATCAAGATAGAGAGAGGAAGGATCTTCACACAGTCAGAGAGACGTAAACAGTTGTTGTTAGAATTATGGGAGAGAGATAAGGAGGAGAGGAAGACGAAAGGGAGTAATCGTAAAGGCCTGATTTATCGTATGGCCTAGAAGCAAAACAGAAGAAAGGAAACGACGATGTAAAAGGAAAAAAAGTGTCCAGTGTCTATCATCTCGTTCATTGAGGAGGGAGAGAACATGAGGGCCCGAGCGAGAAGTGTACGTGGTCATCATGGTTAGTTGGAGGGAGGGAATCATGGAGGTGTCTATTAACTGATCGGAGAAAAACATGGGACACATGGATTTGAGAAAGAGAAGGTGAGTTGTTTGTTACAAAATAGAGAAGGTAGTTTTATAGGAGAGAGGTATTTCTAAAAAAAATTTGGAGAAAATGAAAGAAAAAACGTAAGAGGAGTTTGAGTTAAGGAGAGAACAACAATTCAAAATGTTGTTTTCTTATTGGTCACAAGGGTTTGAAATGGCTGGTTCGTAAATAGATAGAGAAACTCCATCTTTTTATAGTAGTATATGTTTTATTTCTATAGTTTTAAACATCACTATATAATTTTAATATTATATCCATTAATTTTAAATACTTCTATTTGCATTTATAAATATTATGTATTA